>CM057821.1:37112093-37334593 GCA_030067965.1 Latrodectus elegans | reverse complement strand
GAAATATTACTCTGAATTAAGTAATAGTTGTCGATATTTTTGTTTCCTACTTTCATTGTGATTTTATTCTTTAAAGTGTTTGTTTTATTTTGTACTAATGAATTAAAGAAATCTGTTAAATTAGGCAATATTTAGGATTGATTTGCTTTCATTATAATTAAAAATAATTAATCTTATATTATTTTAAGCTATTTTTCTTCTCCTGCGAGTAATTTTAAGAACAAATGAATAAGGATTCGAAGTAAGTAAACAAATGTTAACAACAAATTATTTATTAAGTGTCTTAAAAAACACAAAAATAGAAGTTTTAAAAAAGACAATAATTTAATATAACAATTTTCTTAATTATCTTTCCTACTGTCATATTTCATAATTTCAATGTATTTTTAAAAAAAAAAAAAAAAAAAAAAAAAAAAATTTAAAATAAAATATTTGCGATATTACTCAGAAACCAATGGAAATCATGCGAAAAACATTTGAATATGATACATTTATTCAAGATATATCTATTCACGATATATTTATGATACATCTTCAACGCAATTCTTATAAATTCCTGAAGTGTACAAATACTTTTGAAATTTATTTTAAATAATCTTAAAATCCTTTAAATAAAAAAATATTTGATTTATCATTAAACAATTATAGCATTTAAAAAGTGTCATTATTTTAATAAGACCATTTTATTATTAAATGGTGTTTGGCTTTATTTAATCTGGTTTTGCTTATGTTATTTTTTCCTAAAATAAATTAATCTTCATACATTAATTCTTTGGTTTTTTTTATACAAAACTTATCATTTATTCTAAAAATAATATATAGCTTGATCTTCCATTGATTTTTTTCTTGTTATAATATTCCAATTGTACCTTTTAAGATTTATTGGAATGTAATTTTTCTTTCTAACATTCATATTTTATACTTTTACTTTAATTTGGATTTCTGCCCATTTCACTATAAAAACTAAAAATAAATAATTTTGTAAAACTCCATATTCAGAGTAATGATATTTCAATATTCCATATTCTACAAAAATAATCGAAAACTGATTATTTTTGTTTTTTTCATATTTATTGATAGCATAAAAATGTAACGGTTAACAAAAATGTGCCTTGTATTGCGTTGTTGATTGCGAAGACTTTTTAGTTCATATTTCAACAGCATTAAATCCGAGATGTTGTCTAACACAACTGGAAAACAAATATATTCTAAATTTATTTATTTAATAGTTCTATTTCCTTTATTATGAACAGTTCTTAAAAAATTTTTTTTCTTTGTTTACGAAATATGTAAATATATAAGGCAATATATAATTAAAAAAAATTTAAATAACATTGCAAAAAAACTTAAATATAAATGTAGCAGATATTAATTTAATTCACAAAAATACTTTATGATGAAATGATGAGTGTAACATTTGACATTGTATAAAAATGTGAATTAAAAAGTACTTTTGTTTATAAGATAAAAAACTCAGAAATAAAATTATGAAACATTCTTGGGTTATTTAAATGCATTTAAAGATTATTCATCTTCTCAACATGAGCATCAAAAAAATATTTGTTTAAAAATCAAGTTAAATACTCACTATATCATTTTTATATTTTTTTTATATACAATAAATTTTCTCATTATTTTGTTTGCATTGTAATAAGTATACTAGTTAAAGCAAAATTTCACATTTTAAACTAAATTTGCTTGCGTAATTCAATTATTTCGATTCTAAAGAATTTCACTGCAAAGTAAAGTGACGAATATTCATGATTCTGCGATTTCGCTAGTCATTACTATATTAGACTGGAAAATATTTGCTTTTTAGTAAAAATTAGATTATAGAAATATCAAAACAATTATATGAATAATATTTCATAATGAATTGTAACTAATTTAATAAATAACAATTACTCTGAAATGGTTTTTTTTCTCAAAAATTAGTTGAATAATTCACTACATAGGAATAAGCAGTTGAAGGTACGCATTTAACTATTTTAAAAATATAAATTAATTTCAACGATATTACGCATATTCATTATATACGATGACAACTATATAACACAGGAAAACACATTCCTTTTTATTTTGTTATTCCTAATTGCAGTATTGATTGATTGATTTTAATTTTATTCTCAATTTTTTTTTAGCTTCATACTACACAACAATAACAACGGTTATTTATTTTTAAATTATTATTATTTATTTTTAAATTAATTAAACGCAAAATTTTTTTATTCCAATCTAAATAAGTCATCTTCCGTTTCTTGAGCTCTGTGATAAATTATATATAATTATATAAATAGGGAAATTATGGGAAAGGCAAATTTCTCGCAATAACATTTTGGAAACTACCATAAAGAGCAAAACTATTTCTACAAACAATAATAAATACAAATTAACCAAGCAAGAATAAAATTTTTTCTCAGTATAAAATAAAAAAAATTTATAAAAAGAAATTCCATAAAAAAATTTTTCTATAAAAACAATCCCTAAATATTCTGAACACGATGATTTTGAATGAAATTTCTTGGGAGGAGAAATCCTTCATTTCATGTCCTTGCGTACAACTCCTGAAGTCGAAGGACACCCCTTTTTTTCCCTCCATGGAGGATGAGCTAAGTATATTGCCCTTTTGTTAAAGAAAGTTTAAGGGGCTTTTTCAGGGACTCCGGAAATAGCGGTCTTTACATAAAAATAGAAGTTAAAGGGGGGTTAAAGAATGTCAAGTTCTCGAACGTGAGCGAGAATATACCGTCGGAGACTTCCGCTGTGATTTTTTTAGCAACTCAGAGAATTGAAATTTGAGATTTATTTTAAAAATTCCTCATTATTTTAAAAAAAAGTTATATCATTCTTTTATGATTATTTAATTAGAAATGTCAGCTATAATTTAAGAAGTGAGTAAACAAATATTTTTTGTGATAATCATGTATTAAAATAGGGAATAATGCGTAGTGAAAAATAATTTTTAGTGAGGAAAACAGTGGAAACAGATGTTTTGTCCATTCACATTCAATAAATATTTAAATTTGAAAGAGAGCTAAAATGTTTCTTATATCCATTCTTATCGGTTAATAAAAATATTTACACAATGTGCGAAAGTAAAAGTTTTGTTGAATGAAATTTATTAATTATACTTTTGAAATATAAACACACGTAGAATAATTTCCAGTATACCTTATAACATTTCATTTATGACTGATTTTTGCTTTGTTTTAAATATGCTGTCGTGATCAATTCATTTTAAATTATGAGCATTTGGTTAAAGAATTCAAGTTCACAAATCTTCAAATCCATAAACTTCAGAAAAAGACTCGTAATTCACAAATTAAAATTTTAATGTATAATTTCCTGGATTCTGAGAGAAATCAATATCATTATTATATCACAAGTTTGCTTTAGGTTATGGCATTCGAATTATTTAAATCATTTGTATTAGAAATAAAAATCATTTGGAAACAAACCATGATTAAACAAACAAACCATCTGAAAAGTGTTTTCTAAAGTGTATCTTATAGAATTTATATAAATTCGTAAATTCAATTTCAATGTTTAGCTAGTTTCGGATTTTTAACAATTTAGTTTTATTAATTAATTAATTTCAATAATTAGTTTTAACCCTTATTAAAATAGTAAGTAAACATTCATTTAGAGAATGCAAAATTTTTTTATATGCATTATACGATATAATGTTAAAAAAAAAAGCATTCATATGAGCATTAATTTCTATAAACTTCGTTATTTAGTTTTAGGCATGAAAATTATTTACAATTTTCATATTATTAGATCACAAGTAACTCTAAAAAATTACAACGTTTTATAATTTACATGAAAATAGTTATATAAATTTCTTATTTCATTACAATCATACAATGGTTAAATTCTATTAATTAAATATGCTATATTTTTACTTACTGTAAAAATCAACAAAATGTATAATCATTAAATGTAGCGAAGCTTTCGAATTGGTTTGAGAAATAATTTTGTGAAAATGAATGCATTTTCTTAGCAGATAATCTTGAAACATATCTATATATTTTAAAAGAAAACAAAATTTTAAATTTTAATAGTATTGAAATTCTATTTTGGCACATAATTTTTACATTGCCTTTTAAAATAATTTCGTTAAATATTATTTTAAAACTGTTATGGGATATTTGAAATTTAAAAAATATTTATAAAATTTAAGCAAGAGTGTGTCAGAAATGGGATTTAAATATTTCCTTTTATTTTCAAAATCCAAGCTTTTTTGTCGTAATCATTTTATATATAAAAATAGAAAATATTATGCATAATTAAGATGCCTTATCTATCTATCTATCTATCTATCTATATATATATATATATATATATATATATATATATATATATATATATATATATATATATATATATATATAATCATTAAATGTAGCGAAGCTTTCGAATTGGTTTGAGAAATAATTTTGTGAAAATGAATGCATTTTCTTAGCAGATAATCTTGAAACATATCTATATATTTTAAAAGAAAACAAAATTTTAAATTTTAATAGTATTGAAATTCTATTTTGGCACATAATTTTTACATTGCCTTTTAAAATAATTTCGTTAAATATTATTTTAAAACTGTTATGGGATATTTGAAATTTAAAAAATATTTATAAAATTTAAGCAAGAGTGTGTCAGAAATGGGATTTAAATATTTCCTTTTATTTTCAAAATCCAAGCTTTTTTGTCGTAATCATTTTATATATAAAAATAGAAAATATTATGCATAATTAAGAAAGCAAAATTTAAAGTTTGCCTTATCTATCTATCTATCTATCTATCTATATATATATATATATATATATATATATGTATATATATATATATATATATATATATATATATATATATATATATATATATATATATATATATATATATATATATATATATATATATATATATATATATATATATATATATATTATATATATATATATATATATATATATATATATATATAGTTTATTTAATAAAAGGAAATAAATGATTAATGAGAAGAAATTAATAATTATCTGGCGCATAAACATTTCACTAGAACTTTATATGAGGATTATCTGAAATTAACTAATATTAAAAGAGAGAAATTACTAATAAAAATTATTGTATCTGTCTTAAAAGAGTTAGTTATAGAAAGAAATTGAGGGAATTTAATTACGCCTTCATGAAGCTAACACAGAAATAAAGGGAATTAAGTTATAAATTTATATAAACGCGAGTCTTGTAAAAATAAATATTTTTTAAGTAGATATTCAAATTGGATCAGTTTTCAAAGTGAATAAATCCTAGTCTTTAATAGCCTCTATTTATCCATTTTTTTATATTCGCAAATTTACCATTCAATTTTAATATGATATTAAGGGGAAAAATTTTAGTATTCAGTTATTTTTTGAAAAAAGTACATAAAATGTGATGATAGTAAAATTTATCTTTCAATCTTAGAGCAAAAGATTTTAAACATTTTCTCCTAATAATTTTTCAATCATATATTGAATAAAAAATAACAGTATGAAAAATATTAAAATTGCGAAAGAGAAAATAAAGATTAGAAATTTTAACACCTTTAATAATTCATAACTTTTGATGTAAATATTGCAGAAAAATTAAAGCTATGGATATATAAGTATTTGAACGTATTTGTTTGTATGGTAAGGAATTAAAATCAGAGAATCTGTAATATTGTTGTATTTATAACAACTTGACAGAAATTGAGCAATATAATAGAAAAATTTTAACTTCACAATAATACTTATTTTTTTAGATATGTTAATAAAAATTATGGAAAATGAAAATTCATGAAGAAATGAAGCGTTTTCAATTGCAGTGGAAAAATTCAATTTTGCCCCAATTGTTGCTTGATTAAATTATCATTTGAATGATGGAAATTATGTTGAATTATTTGAAAAATATTTATAAAAACAACAAAATACAGAAACTATTTTGTTGTTGACTATTGGGATAAAATAATATTTTGCCCAACAACTAATTTTGCTACACATGAACCACACATATGATTTGGTTGAAACGCCAGAGTGTTATTATCTCTGGGCTGAAAGTACAAATAAAATTCTGTGTATAGTAAGTGTAATACATAGTATCAAACACTTATATTGCACATAATTAAACATAATAAAAATAATTAAATTTTTTAATTATAGATATTGATTTTAACTTTGATACCACTTGTGTCATTGTGTAGTTTAACTGAACTTTTCTGGATATTATTGCTATTTTAAAATTATCTCTGTAAAACTTTAAATTGAAAAATGAAGATTTTATTAAATTTAAAATATATCTTTTAAATAAATTGAATTTAGAATTTGAGTAAGGGAAATATACATGAGTGTTAAATGTTTTCTAATTAAGTTTATGAGAATTTGTGTAAATTTTATTTTGATTGAAAGAATTGCACTATTATTAAAAACAATCGAAAATGAATATATAAAGTAGTTTACACTTTACGAGGGAATTTTTACTAAAATGTATCAAAACTTAACTATAAACTTAACATTTAATAACCTTATTAATGGGTACTAATTACATTTGCAAAGTTAAAATGCCATTTTTGAAGTACTAATTCATAAATTAAAATAATAATTTTGTTATATAAGTAATATTAAGTTGTACTAATATATCTATTTACTGGTCTAAAAATTAAATTTATAAATAAAATTGTCAAACATCAACTTATTCTAATGTTATTCTAAGCAATTTGGAATTAGCTTTAGCAACTTACTTAAAATGTGAAGTTTTGAAATTTCGCTATTATAAACATACAGATTTTAAATATTTTCAATAAACGTTTTATAGAAATAAATTTAACCATTTGAGAATTACACGAAAGTTTCGTAAAAGTAAAGAGCAAAAATTCATTTAATGACTCCAAAGATGTAGAAATATATTTTGATAATTTGACGATGTCCACTGAGAACGAGCAAAATGAAAATTCTGATAAGAATTAGGAAAAATTTTGTTCAGTTTTTTATAATTTAGACAAAATTACTTTTACATATAAATCTTTTTCTTTCAAACTGTAGAATAATAGACCAAATTAATTTATTTTAACACTGTTATAGGTATAAACTAAATTCCAAAGAAAAAAATGTTAAGTAATTGTATATATATATATATATTATGATACTTTTGCATTTATATTTAATCCAAATTTTCAAATCTTGATATTTCCTTTCATTCTTCGCTGTTTCTTAAGTTGTTTTGTTGTTTTGTATTGTTCATTTATCTTAAAAATGAGGATGTGTGTTGATATGGTATTTTTACGAAATAATTCCCTTATCCACTGTTTTCCGTCAATCAGTTTTGCAATTCTGTCATTAAATGTATTGGTATGTATTTGTTATAAATTTAAATTCAAACTTCTGCACTTGTAAAATTTGAACAGAAAATATTGAATTTTGTCGAGTTTATAATTTTTTTTTCTTATAGAAAAAAACGGAAAAATCTAAAATTTCAGATTTTAATCTTAATTTTAATTAACTAATTAAGTAAACATTAAACTACGTCATTTCAAAGAAAAAGGATAATGTTTAGATAACTAAATTCTTATGTTTAGATAACTAAATTTATAAATTAATTAATCTATATACAGGAGTTTAATTTTCAAGAAAGTTATTAATTTTTATATTTTATAATTATTTTAGTATTGAAAATCAGTAACAATAATTAGTTGTAACACCATCAGTCATGCTTTTATATTAAATAAAATTTAAGTTTAGTTTGGATTTCTCAAATGAAAAGATGAAATAATTAAATTCAAAGAGAAAATGGTAAGAGTCTTTATTACTTAGACTCATATAATTAATATAATTATTAGTGATGGCATTACTTTTATGGCATATTTTATGCCAATGTGAATCTAATTTTAATTACTTGGGCCTTAACTCAAGTATGAGATTTGAGTTTCTACATTAGAATGAATCATGTAATTTTACACAGGTAAAAGCATAATTTAAATAAGTATGTGTGAAGGGAATATTATCATCTTTGCTGTCTGCTGAGGGATTTAGATTTCAAAAATGTATTCTATTTTATATTTAGAGGGAAGTTGAATCAATGAAGAATCTTTCCGAAATTGAAGCAAAACAGGCAGACATGCGCGCTCTCTTTCATTAAAGCGGCTGTAGCTTCCTTGATCCGGCAAAGAGGAGGCCATAAGGGTGTGGGGGAGACCCACCCACTCCCTTTATACCTTCTCCCAATCCTGCACTAATCCAGAGTGCTGACGAACTGGATCCGGTGATGGGACTGGCCGCTGGGATACTAGCGCCACCTAGCGCCCATTTTCCTACTAATTCATTATGCTAAGGAAGAAAGAAGTGAAAAATCTTTCTCGTTCATTCTCTCTCTGATTTATCGAATTACCGGTTGTAATAACAACACAGCGTCGAACAAGTAATTAAAAAGCGATAAAAAAATGGTACGCCTCGTTTCAGTGGTGCTTGATGGATCGAATGATGATAGAAATGTTTGGCGAGAGGTGATCGCGTTAAATTCGAAAAATAGTGTGACGTATCTATTATCAGAAGGGGATGACTTCTTTATTTTAATAAAGCGTTTTAAAAAGAATTCTTTAGGAAATTAATTAATTGTCTCGAGATGTTTTTTTTTTAAACAAGTGAGTTTTAAATTCTCGAAGTTAATAAATATTTAAAGGAGAATACATAATTGTCGTTACTTGGCATTAATATTGCTTGTTGAATATTATTTTGAGAGTAAAAGAATTTCAATTTATTTGATTTGTCATGTGACTTGATTGGTTGATATGATTTATCTTGAAAAGACGCGCCTGTTCTTTGAAAAGAAATCTGTTTTAAATATAATATTGTTTTCTATTGTTATTAATTAATTTAATATGAATCAAAAGATACTTTTTAATTTATCAAGAATGATACATTAACATTTTTTTGTTTTTAATTACTCGTTTATACTTTCATTGGTAATATAATTAACATCTTTTAAACTTAATATTTATTTTAAGAAATCATTACGTTTTACTTCTGAAGAAAAATGTTTATATTCAAAAGTAAAAATAAATGAATAAATAGTTTAAATTTAGTTATAATAGTTTATTTTAAAAAATTTAAATTTTGAGAAATTCATATAATTTTCTTTACTTTACATGTCCAATTCTTTTTGACATTTTCTAATATGATTTACTTAAAATTAAAAATTGTTTTGTAAGTTATTTTATAAAATATACAAAGGACAATATTAGTTTAGATTAACTTATATCTGGCAGTTTATTGCGAAAATATATAAATATATATTTAATAACAAATTTAAAATGAGCAAACTAAAAAATTATGTAATAAAATTTTATTGACATTTTTTAAATCAATAACAATGACTTCCACGAAGTAAGTTCTTCAAAATTAAACCCTCTAACATAAAAAAACCAAGATCTTTAAATACAGGAATGCAAATTTTAAATAATATATCTAGGTTTCACAGATTAAACTTTATTTGCTGTCATGAAACATGCAAAACAATTTAAAACATGACATTTTCTTTATATTTAGAAGAAATTTATTATTTTAACAGTTATCAGAGGAAATGTTTTAATTAATTTCACTCCCATAGAAGTTTTAGAAAATGTGTTTATTTTTTAGTGCTTTAAATTTCAAACATATTAATAAAAATTAGTAATTTTTAAATCATAGACAACGTTAAACTGTAAAAAATGTTGTCAAACTAACAAAATTATACTTATTCATTTTAGGAATTAAGATTTATGATAAAAATTTATGATAAAGATTACAAATTTCTGGTAAAGTTAAACGTAAATGCGTGTAAAAAGAAAGATGAATAATCATCATAATTGATTGAAGATATAAAGCGTGAAATCTCATTTTAACGAAAAAATGTCAGTTTATGTAAAGTATTAAATATACAGAGAAAATAATGTTTTTTAAAAAATATTATGTTTATATAAACTGAAATTATGAACATAAGCTTTTAATCGAAATTTTGATCAATATAAATCATTAATATTTGTATATTTGATCAAAATTTCAATTAAGCTGAAATTAATTAATAAAAATTACCAGACAATTAAATTTTTAGTACAATTACGGAATGTTTTACAAAATACTTCAAATTTAAATTTGAATTCTATGAGATAATAAAAAATTTTGCAGTTAGAAATAAATTCGATAGGTATTGATAAAGAAGTAAAAACGAAAAAATGCAACTGGTATTGAATTGCATCTCTAAAAGGTACAAATGGTACTTTGAATTATGATGTAACATAAATAGAAAAATACATCAGTATCTTAGTTCCTAATTTTTATTTAATTTTCCTTATTTCTTGTTTTATTGAGTTTCAATTGGCAATAGTTTATTCAAAAATATAAATGGTGAATGATGCAATTTTTTAATGTATAATATGATAAGAAAAGCAAATTCTTAGCAAGAGATTATTTAAATGAAAATTCAATTTAGAAAATAATATTTAATGTTCTTATAATTTAACTATCGTAAATTCAAAAATTTTATTTCATACGTATACACAAACTGAGAGTAGATAAGATACACAAAAATAATCATATGATTTTAATGAAAAAATTTGTCCGATATAAACCAATATATTTACAAGTTAATTTTCTCATATACGATAAAATTGGTTATGCAATAATCATATATATATATATATATATATATATATATATATATATATATATATATATATATATATATAGATATATATTTGAAGCGGCATTCTTCAAATATTAAGTCAAAAATTTCTTAATATTTTATTTCAAAGTACCAATGCCATATATATGTTCAATTGAAAAAAAAAGTATGTATGTAGAGCGATATATTTTTGAACATAGCATTTACTTAATCCATTTGCTTAAACATTATTTAATGAGGAAGTATACCTCAAGAAAATATCTTACTTTTGCAATTTAACTAATATTTACTATTTTTTTTACTTTCTATTTTGCCTAATTTTCTTATTTGAGTTAAGGTGATCTATTTCATTTTTCCAACGGAACCGTAATTTGGTGTGGATTCCCTCAGTACACACACGCTACAGGTACCAGTTTATAGGATAGGCAACCTTTCACATACCATTCATACAAGGAAAGGACAAAGACAGGAGAGAGACAGAAAGTACATACATACTCGAACATGGGTTCGAACCCAGGACCTCCCTATCCGCAGTCAGGAACACTGATTAATATATGGGATTTTTTATAAATTTAAAATAATAACTGTAAACAATAGGATGATAAATTATAATAATATAACGCGCGCGCGCAAGTTTATAAAATGCAAATTTAAAAATAATACTCTGAATTTGCTTCTCTAAGAAATAATGACAGTAAAAACTTAGAAAATTAAATACCATCTTAAATATTAATATTTTATTGAATGTGTTAAATTTTCATAAGTACATCAAATTCACTTAAACTTTTAAGCAAACAATATTAAAACAATAACAAAATCCTTTTCCCAGTAAAATATTAAATTGTAAGCAAAGTAACAACGCATTTTAAAGCATTTAAACATAAATGCTAAAAATATTTACTTATTTTACATATATATATATATGTATATATATATATAAATATATATATATATATATAACCGGTATAATGTGAGTTTAATTTATATAAAAACATATATAAACTCCGGCCTTTAAGTCAATGAGCATTGAAAGATACTTTTCCTCGACGCATAAAATTTTCATCTTGTAAAGTTAAGATAAACGGAAAAGCAGGCACAAAAATCATCCTTCTGCTATGCGAGTATCCTGAGAGGGAATATGATTTCCGTCTTGCCAAAGATAGAAATTCTATTCTAGAATGTCTCTTAACCAAATAAACAATCGAGAGAAGGAAAATAAAAAAAATAAAAAAAAAACCACTGCTGGCTGTGCATTTGACGTTGCCATTCGGCATGTTTGCTTGCTAAAATATCGTGTGTATAATTCGTCCATCTAGATTTTTATACGGTAACTCTCTGCCTCGTTAGATACATGTTTTATGAATAAGGCTCTCTCTTTCTGCCTGTGTATCGGAGATCTATCGAAATTTGTTTGATCTCTCTACAATTTTTAGAGGGCAATCAATGACGATGGGGGTTAGTAGTCTCGTGTGACTGATAATATTTTATTGCTATTGAAAGTAGCTCTGGGAGAGATGGGGAAGAAGAAAATATATTGGAACAAAAAAATGCATCCCTTGAACGATGAATTGATTTTTTTTTTCTTGTATCTCTGGGCTCATCTATTTGACTACTTTTACTGATTTTGATATGGGCTTAATGGGTTTCAGTAAAAAAAAAAAGAGTTTCTAGTTTAAATAGATTATAAAATATAGATTTGAATTTAAGAAATATAATGTAACGGATTTGATTTCTTTTTTAAATGTTTTTTTATGAGTTTAAGTAAATTTACTTATGTTTGGTTTTATAGAATAATTCCCTTGTTGTTTCAAAGATTCAATGATATCTCATTCCATAAATTATTTATTTGCATACGAATTGAAAGATTTTGTTGTATTAGTTCGTTTAGTTTGCATATAAAAATTCTCTATTTAACATACATATGTATTCTATATCAGTATAAAATGTTTGGTTTGAAACTATTCCCAAGTATTTTTATTTTTTATTTCAAAACTATTTCTCAGCAATCAAAAGATTTTCAAATCTTTTATATCGTTTTAACATTCGAGTCTACGAAATTTTTCTGAAAAGTTAATAATTGAAATATACAATATCATACCCAAATATTAGCTTTTTAATAAAAAATTTTTTATTATAAATACAATTTAGAAACTATATAAAAGGAAATCCACTGTATAATTTTGAATACATTTTAAGACTGATTAAGAATATACATTTACAGTTGATATTCACTTTATTGAACAAAGAGTTTAGTTTTTAGATAAGAAATATCAATTCCTTACAACTGTATAAGCAAATTATCCCGAATAGCTTATAACAAATTTTAAAACAGATTAAATGGTCAATTTATAGATTTGTATGAAAGTATAAATATTGCTTATTTATTTATTTTTATCAAACTTTAGCCTGTGGAAGATTAATAATAGATGAGTTGATACTCATCTATTATTAATGCGGCTTATTACTATTATTTTAGAGGAATATTGGGAAAATAAACAAAACTAAGGTAATTCAAAATTTAGAGAGAGAGAAAAAAAAAACTGGTCAGAATGTTTAGGTAACTTTAAGCGAACCATCATTAACAAATAATGTAACACAAAAATAAGATAAAAAGGGGGAAATATTTATACTATCATATTTAACACTTCATTTGGTAACTTTATCCCAACAGTAGCGAATAAGATGACATTCAAGACTATAATAAAAATTTGACTTAATCAAAAATCAAATGGATCCATTAAATTTATGAAATATCCACATTATGCTCAGAATAATTTTTAACTGAACTGTACTTTTACTGAACTAGGTAATATTGAAATATTCAATAAAATAAACAGTTTACGTTAATTTACACAAAATCAAAGTAAAACACTTCATAC
The DNA here is from genome assembly GCA_030067965.1 of Latrodectus elegans. Lineage (NCBI taxonomy): Eukaryota > Metazoa > Arthropoda > Arachnida > Araneae > Theridiidae > Latrodectus > Latrodectus elegans. The sequence continues at coordinate 37,321,043 of CM057821.1, read as the reverse complement.
CACTACGAATGAAGTTGGGCAAAACAGGGTTTTAACATTAATCACGCAGTCTCCAAAACATGGCCATAAAAGGCTAAGACTGAATATGAGTTTAAATGATAAAAATTATCTATATAGTTAAAATGATTTTCAGTCTAATGTCTGATAAAAGCAGTGCTGTTTTAGATTGTATGACGAGTGTTTAATTCTCGACTTTCATTCGGTATGAAGGAATTTTTTCATTTGTTAATGTTAAAGTGAAGCACCTTTTATTTTGATTATCGATAAAATTTAATTATTACTAAAATAAAGTTGTAGTCTAGAGATACTACAAATTATCATATGGTCGTTTGTGTTTTCTTTCAGAAGACAACTCTGAATAGTTATTTTTAAACGAAACACAAAATTTAGCAAAATTTAAGAAGGATGTCAAAGGAAAATTTGAAACAAGTAAATCTTAAACATCCTAAAGTTTCTCCTTAATTAGTAGTTTAGGGCCTTTCTATGAAGTTAAGCTGGATATCTCTTATATTTCGCTAATGAAATATCTTGTTTGCAATGTTTATTTCAAAAGCATGCTTCAGATTACTGCATGTACCTCCATTATATTACATAGTACTTTCCCTATGTTCGTTAGAGGTGAAGTGAAATATAGTTAAAACCATCATCTTTTTCACGAATTTTTCATTAAATATACTTCTAATCTGACATTTTAATAGCTTATTTCTGTTCGAAAATGAAATCATATTACTAAAATATTGAAAAAATAATCTTCGACCTATAAAAAAACATATTAGTGCTTAAAATTTTACAATTTGAAGATCTTCACAAAAGTTATTCCATATATTTTCATCAGCAAATAAATTATTTAAGAGAGTTAAGGCAGTATTTGAAATTACAACATAATATATTTCACACGGAGAAAATTCCTTTGGGGGCCCTCCTCTGCTTCATAACTAGAAGCCTTCTTTTCGATTGAAAACGTAAAATGAACTTTCTATTCGATTTACGGGCCGGAGAAATGTCTAGCATGCCCCTGCTGAAGTCAGGTTCTGACTATATTAATTAGAAATGCATTTTATAATAATACCATTATTTATAATTTTACAATATAAATCTTATTTTTCCATATTAATTTTTGAAGATGGGCCTGATGAAAAGAATGTGCACGTGCAAGAAACTAAGCAATTCTTTTAAGCCCGTCCTCATATAAGTAACATTGCAGAAATTAACAAGTAAAATTTTTTAGATGACATTTTTGTGTTATCTTAATCTTATATGCGAAATTATTAGTCTAATTCCATACAAAACTCCCTACATATGTAATAACTCCATTTTTTCTAAGTTACTTAAACTTATTACCATATTTTAACTTAATGTTTATTATGATCATATAATGAAAACAATGTAATTGAACTGATAATAATGAAAATCAGTAATGTATATGTTTGCTTGAATCAGCAGCGTTTCATATAAAAAAAAATTTTATTAAGAAATATTTAAATGTTTTTCTTAAATAAAATCTGAATAAAATTCTTGCCAAGTTAAACATTTTTGTAAAAATATATGTTTATAAAAATTTATATTAATAAATATTCTAATCAAATAGACAGTGGGTCGTAAGATGTAAAAGATCATAAAATATTCGTAAAGGTCCGATCTGGAAAATGATTAAGAATCATTTTTAAGATATTCAAGTATAAAATTTAAAACAATTAAGAAACCCACATTTTTTCACTATAAATTTCATTTGACAAATAAGAAATTAATTGAAAATAATCGCCGTGACAAATACGAATTAAAAGTGCATCTCATTATTATTCTTTTTAACACTAATCTTTTGCATGGCAATTCAGACAGAAGTAAAAAGCGCCATCTATTGGATTTATATAGATACTTTTGCAAAGCTATTGAAGCTTTCAATATCAATCTGAATAAAATAATATATTGCCAACATAAAAATTTAAAGTTAGTGAAATTTAAGCAAAACGATTTTTAATTAATTAAATGCTTTTATATGTTTTTATATAAAGTATGTAAAGGAAATTTAAATAAGCTATTTTAAAGTAAAATGAAATTCAAACATGAGACTTATATTTAAAACTAAACATGTAACAAAACCAAAAATTGACTTTAAAAAAATTCCGAAATTTTCATAATATTATATATTTATTTTATTCCTGTTACATTAAATTGTATGGGGCACAATTATTATGCTTGATGGGAGACAAAGTAATAAGTATACATCTAAAACAAAATTTTAAAAACATTTTAAGTGCGCACACTATTTAAAAATTAAAAATATAAAAAATTCTATAATATCCAAGTCCTCATTTAAATTTATAAGACATTGTTAGAAAATATATTTTCATAAAATTTTTTATAAGGAATTTTTGAAGGATTTTTTTATTATTTGCTAGTTATTCAACAATTTTGGTAATAAAATCAGTACATTTTAGCTTGATGAACGTTAATTATTTGACATATCATTAAATAAATATAATTTTCAATAAACTACTTTTTTTTCCTAATTTTGGCAATTTTTTTGATTAGTTTCCACAGATAAAATTCCACAGAGAGAAAATAATTATCACAAGGATAAATTTTGGAATTTATTATAGAATGATAACGAAAAAGAAATAAATTACAAGATATTGATCTCTTTTTAACTTTAAGGATTTATTCCATGGTATTATAATGTTAAGTAAAATATTTAAATACGAATTTTAAAAATAACTTTACGAAAATATCTTCTCTATTTATAATATAACTATTGTACATATATATATATATATATATATATATATATATATATATATATATATATATATATATATATATATATATATATATATATATATATATATATATATATATATATATATATATATATATATATATATATATATATATATATATATATATATATATATATATATATATATATATAAAGTAATTTCAAATAGCTGTAGCAACTTAAAGTTTTTTCAAAAAAAAAAAAAAAAAAAAAAAAGAATTTAAAACTAGTTTTTAAAAAACAAACTTAAAATGTTTCAAAAAAATTAGGAATCTCAATTTGTATTTTATTTTTATGATGAAATTTTGTATTTTTTATTTTTTGTAAGGATTTATCAATTAAAGAATTTAATTATTATGGATGATTAATTATATTTTGTAAATATATGAAATTTTTCCTGGGTTTCGGAAAATTAAATGTTAATGAATTTCAGTCGTTAATTTAAGGGAAAAGTTGTTTTAAAGGAAAGTTCTATCGAAAAAATTACAAGACTAGAAAGTTATAAAAAATTTTTATAGCATATTTTATACATTTTTATAAACATCGAAAATATTATGAAAGTAAAAGAAGTTATATATATATATATATATATATATATATATATATATACATACATACTTATTTATCATTAAATTTTATCTCATTAATCCAGAATGGTACTCAATTCGCTATTAGTATCATACAAAAAGGCTGTTCAATAATTAATATTACTCAGACAGAATCCAGACATCAGACAGGAAACAAAAGACTGTTGAAATTTGAAACTAATTAACAATTAGGTAGAAAAATCTAACAATATCATGCGGCATTAGAAACAATGTTACGTGTATTATTAGAACTACTATTAATAGAGAAAACTCAAAAGGAAATTGTATGAAACAATTATTATTACCAGTATAATATAGTATGAAGACAAATAAATTAGAATAAAGCTAAGAGAATATTTAATTTTATGAAATTATTTCAATCTATTGTTTTGTTCCGATGTTTCTAAGTCCATTGATTGTTTTATTTAAAAAATATTATATTTTAGAGAAACTGCTGCAATCCATTATGCATCATTTTGCTATGTGACTTATTTATTATGACCTTTTAAATGTCATCAAATAATGAGTTATACAGAAATTTTATTACTAAATTATAGAACATATTTCTCATTACTTATCATACTGATAATAATATTTTTAAATAAAAATAACCAATATATTATCTTGATATAGTTTTTATCTAAGATATAAAATTATGGATGCTTTCGTAGATATATTGAAAAAACTATCAAAACCTCACAATAATACTTTATATGTCGAATTTCCATAATTTTTTCTATAGATGTATGATTATTATAAAAAATATTCATACATTGTGTTTTTATATAGACCTTTCCTTGATAGATATATGAAACAAAAAATTAACTTTCATTGTTTTAATAAGAATTTTATGTAGCATATAATTTAAAAAATATTTAACAATTATTACGAAATTTATGTAGGAAGAACTTACAAAATTCCCTATAGTTCAAATGATTAGAAAAATTTGCATAAACTTTAGAGCTTGAAAATAAATTTTACTCAAAAGTCAGTAACTCATAAACATATTATACTATCATAATTGTAGCACATGACTTGAATAACTAATAGTTAACAAATTTTAAAATAATATTTTAGTTAAATTTTTATGTAACTATTGCTAAATTGTAAAATAATTATTGAAAATAGTTTTCTTAAAATTGTACATCCATAATTAAATGTTCACAAAAATTTTGTGCCAGAATATATTCTTTTAAAATGTTAACCCCCATAAGTTCTGTATAAGAAATTTTAATTGTATATGTGTATATATACATACATATATATACATATATATAAATAAATAAATATATATATATATATATATATATTTGTAAATTTAATTTATACCACTCATATTGAATTCTGTCACGAATTGATAAAAAGATTAATCAATAAAAATTCAATGAAAAATTACTAAAAGTTCTTGCTTAAAAATATGAATTAAATTTTTTGCTATAATGTAATAATAAATACAATTGTTAAAAGTTAATTTAACTGTTTCTTATTAAGATCAAATGAATAAAATAAATCACAACTGATTGTCTGACATTTATGTAAGCAGTAAATTTTTTGATTTCAAATATATATAATTTGTATATAATATATGTGTGTATGTATAAATATATACATTTTACTTGCAAATTGAATCAAATTACCTTTATTTTCTGTTTCATGTGATTTCGTTTAGTTTTATTTATAAGTGTATATACAAATGATCTTAAAATATAGAAGGAAACAAATATAACAAAAATTACACAAATCATTCATTAATGTCAAAACTAAGTATATCGTACTTTACTTATCGCTAGTATTAAACTATTTCTTGGTATATATGTGTATATTATATAATATTTGATTGTTTCTGAATAATATTTACATATTATTTACTGATGTAGTAACCATAATTTATTTTTCCAAATATGAAAATTGAGCATAAAATTACATACTGTATGATACTATGAATAAATATAATTATAATTAGATTATTTATTTTGGTTATTTTCCATATAGGTATGATTATTGTTATCAATTCCTATTATAATCTTGTTTATTATAAAAATAAAACACATATAGGACTTGAAATCTTTCTTGAAAGTATATAATAAACAAATATTTTAGAAATCTAAAAAGAGTCTAGATTTTTAAAAAGGCTTATAAGTCATAAAGAGATCAAATAAGTAATTTTAAATCATGTTACGAAAATTATTGAGTAAAAAAATAATGGTGATTTTTTTATCATGGATTGCATCATGCAAATCGTGGTTAAAAAAATCATTATTTATTTATTAATATGTAAATAAAATTTCTGTATAAATAAAACACGAGAAATGAACGTGAAAAGAATGATTCAAGAAAGAAAAAAAAAGATTATGATTGAAAAATTAGCATTCTGAAAATAGTTTCAAAATTAAAAATCTAATTTTATAAATTTGCTTAAATTTAAAGTAGTTATGCAACATAGTTTTGTTGTTTAAAATTAAACAAACACACTTGTTTAAGTTGAAGAAAAATTCTCTATATTCTAATCTTTTACATTTTAATCTACATAGTATTGAAGAGCAAAAAATTAAATTATAATAATTTTATTATTTAATTTTAACTATTTCACTTATTTACTTTTGCTGAGAAATTCAAACATTTTTTCAACACTTTGAATTACATAAAGATTAAAAAAAAAAAAAAAATTAATGTTTAGTGAAAGATTTTTTCTCTGATTTTCTCTCCATTATTATTTATAAAATTAGTTTTCAAGATCTTTTTTTATGTATCACGTTAAAAAAAAATATATTTTTTTTTGAAAATATTACATTTATTTTTTATCGCCTAAATAAAATGTGATGCAAAGTTCTTACAATTTTCATGCTATAATATTCATAGATTACAACTGAATTTAATTTAACAGAAATTTTTACTTATTGATGTTTGAAAAATATTTTTAAATATTGCAATCAAGGTTCAAAACGGCTATTTCTACATCTTTTCAATAGGACCCACCTAGCAACATGGCGGCGAAGCAAAGTACTCCGCTCTTTAGTATCGATTAGAAAGTCCATGAGCGTGTATTTAAACCAAAATAATTACGTGAGTTTTTTTGCGCATGTGCGAAGAAGGGGAAAGCCAACAGGAGAAATCGACCCCTTTTCGAATAAGACATTCGAATTCAACCACTGACCACTGGGCCGCCAGAGGTGGGTAACGGATAATTTTCGTCGCCACTGGCCATCCCTCGCTTCAGGAGTCTAGACAGAAAGGCTTACCTGGATTTTTTTCGGGATCCTGAAGTGAGAAAAGCCGGAAATTCGGGAGCACTCCCGGGTCGATGTTAACCCTGATTGGAAGACGAAGAAAATGAAGACTCCAGCTACTCATTACGCATGCTGCCGCTGCTGGTGTTAAAGGAATTTTCTTTCTTTTTTTTATTCTCTTTTATTATTTTTCGTTCTTTTATTAACACTTTTTGTTTTATTTTTTCCTTCGCAAATCGTCTGCGTTTTCAGCCGCCTTTTCATTACGTCACTCTGATTGAAACTTCATTTGCTTCTTCATGATCCGAAAGTTTATTAATTGCAATTAATTGAAGAAATTACTATTTTTTATTGGATAATTTTGAAAAATTACTTAAGTGTTCTCTTCTGGGAATGAACTTACATAAAATTTGAGATGAGGCTTTGTAAATAAAAGAATCTCAGGATAATATGCTTTATTCCTCTTAGATTTTTTCATTCATTACAACTTGGGACACTTGTAAATGATGAAACAGAAAAAAAAAAAAAAAACTTACAGAACACAAAAAATAAATGAAATATTGATATAACTATTCATATAATTTTTATTAAATAAAATTTTTAATTAAATGAAAGAACAAAACTTATTTAATATACTGTTTAATATGAAATTTAAACACATTTTAATTTTAGGATTATTAACAATTTAACTAACTATGAAGGCACAAGATGTATCTAATTTCACACTTATTTTCTTAAACATTTGTGTATTGTAAAATCTCATGAATTATCATAATTCTCATAAAGTAAGTTATTGACACATAATGTTTCTTAAGAAATATTCGTTAACATATGGTTTATGAGGTATTCAAAAAATTGCATTAACATGAAAAGACATTTAAATTCATATAATATTTTACATACATTACAACAATAATTCTTCCTATTTTATTACAAGATTTTGCTATTTAAATTACAGATAATTAAGATATAAATATAAGCTTTGTTTTTAAAAAAATTCAGATGAACTTACGTTTAATAAAGTTTAATTAATAAAACCACGCACACACTAATGTAAACTTTTACTTTACTTAAAGAATGAAAATTTACCTAAATGAATTTGCTTAAAAATGTTTTATAATTATATTTTTAAAGATTTTAATATAATCTGCAACAGTTATTTCTATTCGAGCTGCGTAGTGGCTATTATATTTTAAAAAATCTTTAGCCATTATTCATTATAACAATAACCATAATTAAGTAATCTTAAGAATCATACAGATTTACATTAGTAATAATTTACATCATAAAATAACAAAAATAAAAATCATATTTACATTAACATTTAAAATCAAGAATTATTATAAATTTCGCGAAATAGAAATCAAACAATAAATTCTGTTTGAATGAATCAAATATATCGAAGCTTTCAAATCCTGTGGGTAAAATAGCAAAAATAAAAGCTTTACTGTTATTAAATTATTGATATCAAAATTTTTAAGAAGCTTTATAAAGATTATCTCAAAGGAATATAATACAATAAATTTTTTAATTAATCAAAACTGCAACAGAAACTTAAAAATTGGGTAATAACAACAGATTTTTTTAATTCAGCAGAAGAAAATTTTCATCGTGTGAATAAAATTACAATAATTTTATCTCCGAATACACTTGAAATCTGTGTACAAATACAAAAATTTTATATCTTCAATCAACAATTATCTAAATTTTTTAATTTTTGATTAGATTACCTTATAAATTTTAAAAATGTTAATAACTTCCAACATTTTATTTTATAAGAATTGCGTGAAGGATTACTTTCGTAATGTAAATAAAAAGTATTTATACATTTCGGGAATGGATTGACTAAGTAGTAAAAAATGATAATGCAGCAGAAAATCATTTTATTGATAAAATATAACTTTACAACAACAACAAAAAAAAATGTAACTGGGAAATTGTAAATCGAAATATTTTTCTGTTACAAACTGTGTTTGAAAATCGTAAAAGTTGTACTTTTACGATTCAAATGGCTTCCTATAAAAGTTGAACTTTTTTTTTTCTAAAGCAAAACCTTCATTAAAAAACTCTGTGTAGAATAGAGTTTTAAAAAATTTTATAAACATAAAATGAGTTATATAATTAACGTAAGAATGGGAAAATAAAAGCTAACATTTTCTTATTTTTTCATTAAATGAAATGCAATAAGTAGAATTTATAATGAAAAAATATTAATTTGATTCCATTGGAAAAATAATTCAGACTCCGATACGTACTGATAATTTTTAATTTTTCTTAATCAAATAGTTATATAATAAGTAATGGAAATTAAAATTGAGCTAAACTAAATATATTCAGTTCATATCTGCACTGTTTATTGAGGATAGAAAAATAAAATACTCATCATTTACTGAATAAGAATGATCAGATACGTATTGTCAGAATTAATGTAATTAAATTACTTCTATAAAAATAAAGATATACTATAAAAAAGGCCTAAACGATACAAAAAATTGTTGTTCAAGCAATTTTAAGAAGAAATCAGTAAATAAATTAGAAAAATTTTAAAATGTGAAAAACAAGAAACAGAAAGCTTCAATCTGTTTTATATATTTTCATAATAATATCTGATGTTTTTCTTTAGAGGAAATTTTTAAATATTCATTTTCATTATTTTCAATATATAGAGGTTCTTTAGGGTAACATAAGAAATCACCAGTTAAGTTAACCAATGAATTTCTAAAAAATAATAAGCATTAAATTTGAATCGAGTCCGCATAATTTTCATTTTTCTCTAGATGTAGCGCAAAATGAATGCAATCGTTTCAGATATTATTAAGCGTTTTGAATACACTTGTGCACGACTTTTATTGAAGAGTGTAGAACTTCATAAGTGAACGAAATTTTGACTATCTTAAAAAATCAAAATATAAAAGTGAATTCAAGAAAAAGACTCATAAAATTTACAAAAAAATAAATATCTCATTTAAATAATTTACTATGTTTTCAAATTGCTTTCAAAATGGCTAAGCAAAGATGTTGTGAGATAATATTAAAATTAACTATTTATGACTGATAACATTATTAAATAAGAAAAGTTGAATAGATATATTAGCAATTTTTTATTAATAAAATAAGAAAAAGTAATAACTTGAATTTGATAAATAAAAAATAACATTTATCATTGATTCAAAAATCGTGTAGATAATTAAATTGGAGCTTTTTATCAGCAATATTAACACAGACATATAATAAAAATAATCTGCTCTTAATAATCTCTAGTTTAATCATCAAATTAAAAATGTCTTCTTCAATCGTTTTAATCATAGACATCTTTATTTTGGTTCCAAAATGTATTTTCTTTTTTTTTTTTTAAAAAAAAAAAAAAAAAAAATCTTTTTATTTTAATTTTATATAGACAGAGTTGCAGTATATATATATATATATATATATATATATATATATATATATATATATATATATATATATATATATATATATATATATATATATATATATATATATATATATATATATATATATATATATATATATATATATATATATATATATATATATATATATATATATATATATACATATATATATATACAAGACGAATCTGTTCTCGTTTAGGTACAAGTAAATGACAATTAATACAACAATAACCTTCTTTTTAGTGTATTTTTAATTATTGAAGACACGCATATTTTTTTTAAATTAACAAACAAACATTAGTATTGTTTAGAGTAATACAATGTTTAAATATTTAAAAAAAAATTCATTTAAAAAGAATTTTATATAGACTAATCCTTATTTTTCTATATTGATGTTCTTCACCCATTTGAATGTTTATATTTGCATCCAAATCTATAATATACCTAATTTATTTGTGTATTAATTCAGTATTTTTGTTAAATATGTGTTTCATTATATTTATTCAACGTGTTTAAATGAAATTTCAGATACATTAAGATTTGCGATTTTTAAAGATTTGAAAAATCATGTTAGGCTTCATAAGGACATCATCAGTAGGTCTAAAAGCAATATACTTGGTGCGTTGCTCTGAAAACAAAAATAAGTGATTGGAAATTATATTAAATCGACTGAAAATAAGAAGGAAATTCAAAAATATCTGTAGTTTTATATCATAAACTTTATGTTTTTTGTATATGTAAAAACAAAACTCTTCTAAAATTTTTATAAGTCGTTTCAGTCATACAAACAAAGTTTTTGCTTCAACGGAAAATAACATTTCGGTAGTTCTTTAGCTACAGTACCTGAGTTTATTTTGGAATTGAAGATATGCTTATAAAAGACAGTGACTTAAAAGATAACTATTATAATTAAAAGACGACTACAAATGTGTTATGGGGGATGATGCGACAGGTATATTAAGTACTAAATACTGACCTATATATTCGAATATCTGATGGTGTGTGTGTGTGTGATAGTAGTAGGTGGTAAAATGATTTGTAAAATGATAAAGTAAAACGGATTTTACAATTGTCATAAAATTTGAATGAAAGGTTAATAGTATTCAAACTTTAAAAATGCAAAAATCTAGCATTTACCTCAAATGGTTGAAGTTATGTATTTTTAGTATAAAAATTCTTGTATTTATTTTTAAAAATAATAATTGAATTTGGTAATATAAATAAAGTTTTGATTGCTTTCCATGTAAACATGTAACATAAATAAATTTTTTCCGTAATTAAAAGAAATATATAGTGATTATATTTTATACATCTGATTGTATGCATATAAAAAATGTGCGACAAGGTTTTCTCAAATCTATTGGTAACATTAAAAGTATATAAACATTTATTTCATTAATATGCTTGAATAAGATTTGTTACTAAACGAATCACAAATTTCTTGAAATCTTTCTGTATGCTTGTATAGAATCAATGTTAATAATATAATTGTACGAAGTCAATGCCTGTATAGAAGAACAGGTAATTGTACGAAGTCAATGCCTGTATAGAAGAACAGGTAATTGTACGAAGTCAATGCCTGTATAGAAGAACAGGTAATTGTACGAAATCAATGTAAAGTCTTCATACAAAGACTGGTAAGCATCTACCAGCATTCGATTAATTCAACAATAAAGAGCTATCACATGATTATAAACTCATTTTGATAAAAAAAAATTGTAAAAATTGCAGCATAAGAATGATTATTAAAGAATTTTTTTATTGCAGTAGTACAAATGTAATAATTTTAAGGAATGAGATTCTATAATCTTAAAATAAGTGAATAGAATTTTATTGGAAACTCTTTTTAATTAAATAATGAAATTCTTTTGTTCCTTTATGGTTATACACAAAACAATAAAATGTTTATCACAGAGAAATTTTTAAAACATATTTAGGTGGAAAGGTAATGCAAAGAATAAAAAACTTGACCAATTCGGTGTCTTTTTCATAATTTACACATTTACATGCTAATTTATTTTCTAAAAGGTTTTATATAGATATATTCTATAATGGTGAAAACTGCCAAAAGTTTACTAGAATGGCTAAATTAAAATTAATAAATTTATCAACTTGATGAATGTAAAATAAGGACAATACAGAGTCGTCAAATGAATCAATCACATTACAGAAAAAAATTAAGAAATAAATGTCAATAATTCTATTTTCATGATCTTAATTTTTGCTTCCAGATCCACAAACGTGAGTCATCAAGATACTGTGATTAGGAAACATGAAATAATTTAATGAGCTTCAAATGCACAAAGAATTAAAACTTCTGTATAATATGATTCTGTATGCATGCATTTTGATAAATAATTTTACGAAAAAAATTCAAATCTTTAAATTTTATCAAAATTAAGAATTATTGATTAAAAAACTTAAAAATTACAAGAAATAATTTTTTCACACATTACTCATTTTTAACATAAGTATATTCAATGGCAAAATAATAGTAGCAGAAATATATTGAAAGTGACATTTACGAAACTTTTGATATTCATTTACTAAATTTAATTTTCTGAACATCAATCCACTATTGCGTAAAAAGCTATTTTTTAATAATGAAATTTAAATTCATTGAACTTCTCTTAAATTGTTAAGTTAATTGGCACATATATTTAAGCTTTATATAGTATTAAATCTAGACGTTACTTAAACATCACTTAATATTGAGATAAATTTTCAAGTATTAGGCTTAACAAGAAGTAAAATAAAGTTGCATTTTATTTTTTATAAATTTAAAATTCAAAATTACATCTCATTTTTTATTATCGATAATATTTTATTAATAGCAATTACAAGGAGCTCTTATAATTTTTCTATGATGATATCGAACCAAAATTAAATTTTTCATTCTTGGATATAGAATGCAAACTTAGAAACGAATGTTCATAACGTATTCTGAGAAATCAATCTAAAAGCATCTTAGAACATATGATCAGAATCTGCAAGTAACAAAAGTATAATCCACTATTTAAGCTTTTTTCTTTTTAGTCCTGGTGTTGAAAAAAAAATTCGCATTGTACCATTTGGAATGAGAAAAAATGTGTAAGTATTTCATTTTTTGAGGGAAAGCATTTCAAAATTTCTCATAAGGAGATGGTCACTTTTTTCACACTTAAAACCACGTTCATTCTTTTTCTCTCTTTCCGTACTCACGCACTCAGAAGTAAAAGAAACTTTTCCAATCTTTTTGCATAGTTTTTGAGCAATTTTCACGGCTTTCTAGCATCTTAAGGAACAAAATGCGTAAAGTGGGGTTCAGAGAGGTTAAGAAGAGGTTGCAGTAAAAGAAGCTGAAGTTGGAATAGAGAGAGGGAGAAAAAATGGTACAACAATAGGAAAAAATCACTGTTGCACCCTGCTCCGAAAAGTATTTTTTGAGACTTTCTGAATCTACTGGGTGCAGGAATGGGGGAGTAGAGTTGAGGGCGAGCTAAGAGGGTGGTGGAGAAATTTGAAGTTTAGTTCGTCGAACAGAGAAGGAGTAAAGAGAAACGACGGATGGGGGAAGAGAAGAAGATGGTAAAAAAAAAAGAGACAAGAAACAGAAACGGTACTAGATGGGATAGTTGAAGATAGCTAGAGGAAAAAAAAGAGAAAATACAGTCCTAAGGAGTTGGTACTACGAGAATAGGATGAGTAAATGATGAAGAAAAAGAGGAGAGATAGAAGAATTCGAAAGAAAGAAGAGCGAATGAAAAATCGAACGAAAGTAAAATGAGAATTTCGGGGGCAAGAGACTTCGCTAGAGAGAAAAATAGAAAATAAAAAAAAGTCAGCTCCGGCAAAATAGTCAGAAATAGAGACCACCTTTAAAAATGGTTTAAGAAGAAGGGGGAAAAAATGTAGAGGGCTTTTACCGTAGGGAATAGCGTCCAGAAATTTTTTATCGTATATATGTGTTTATATATATACATAAATAGACTGTCTGTAGGGGGTGGGGATAAAAGAAGGAAAGTTTTTCTATCCAATATCCCCGTTGACTTTCACGTTGCTTTGTTGGTCCAATGATAATAGAGACTCGACCCAGATAGGGGAACATGGGTGGGGAGGCGATGCAAAAATAGAGGCGTGGCCTGAGTAAAGCGGAGAGAATAATAATAACAACATGTAAGGAGAGCAAAAAATAAACAGGAGCCCCTCAAGGTAAAAAGGGTGGACCAGTTCTCGATATCATCTTGGAAAACGTTTAACTCTCACATTACGCTTTTGTAAAGCGAGAAGAGAGCTACCTCATAACGTGTTTTATAACTTGACGGCGTGCCGAGTACAGAGGAGGGGCTGAAAACGCTTGGTGGGCTCTTTTATTGCATTACTTTCTTTTTCTTACCTAAGGAACTAGTTTAGACATACACCTAGACAACTTTTTTGCTCCCTTATTTTTTTCGATACACGGAATATGGGTGAAATATCCTTCATCGCACTTTGATATTCCGAACTGTTCGTATTCTTCAAGTGTATATATAACTTCTTTAAAGATTTTCGGATGAAGTTAGATACTGCTCTAGTTTCGCCTTCAATGTATTAAATAATAAAAAAAACTAACTAATAAACGCCTGAAAGCAATAGTAAGAAACAGCAGTCAGGTTACAACATTGGTTTAGCTATTTATATATCTTATGGAAAGATACAAAATGATGAAAACTTTCGCAGAATTTGGATATTTTGAATTTTCTCAGTAATTAAAATATTCTAACTGCATCCTCATAAAAAAAATGTTTATCAAAAATTTAGAACTCTGAATTTAATCTTTCTTATAAATGGTATTTATTATAAAAATGACTAAAATATTGTAGATTTAAAAATGAGACGCATATCAGTGTTTAACTATATTTTTAAGCATCAAAGTATTTTAAAAACAAGTTCTAAAATCGTACAAATCGTACGGTCACTTTAAAATTAAATGAAAATTAATTGTTTGTTATTATTTATAAGATTTTGCTTTCTAACATACCATGACTTACTAAAAATGAAATTTTCATGAATTTATGAGTTATATATATATGTATATATATATATATATATATATATATATATATATATATATATATATATATATATATATATATATATATATATATATATACATATATGAATGCTACATTACACAGGTTAACAACAGGTTAGGTTAAATTTTGAAAATTTTATTTTATTTGATTCGAAGTTTTTTATGCATACAGGAAAGAGAAAATTAAAAAAGAGTAAATAATATTAAAATATAGATGATTGGAAGGAAACAGCACATATTACAAATTTTACTAGATATATATATATATCAATAAAAATGACTTTAAATTCGATTTTTATACACACACACATATATATTATACATGAAGAGGAAATTAATCCTGTTCTTTTATAGGGAAAAAACAGTGAAATTCTTTAGATTCTCTATAAAGAAGAATACCTAAAAGAGTTGGAAATTTCGAAGGAAAAAAAAAGCAAAAACAGTAAAATGGTAATAAAATGAAATTTGTCTAACCTTATTTTTAAAGTTTCAAACAAAGTTCTTGGAGAATTGTTTTGGTGCAATCATAGTTTTATGACTTTTTTCAGGTGGTTTATTTTTTCTCAAGTCAAGTGAATAAGCATATATTAAGGAAAATAAACAAGGTAAAATTCAATAAATGAATTCTAAACCAAATTATTCATCATATAACTTTGCTTTATTTTGCTTTAGAGAAATTTGCAGATAATTTTCAATGATCATTTCATATTTTTCTTATAAATTATACTTTAAAAGGACAAATTTACTATTGATAAATATACTTGCATAATTTTTGTTGTTATTTATTTTCCATGAATTTTTCTCAATTATTTCTAAAACAGCATTTATAATCATTCAAAGGTTTGAAAATTTAATGCTTCCTATTTAACACATACATTTCTCATTTTTCTGCTTTCTATTCCTTTGATTAATATTCCTTTTTATTTTAAAATGAGACCAAAATCTGATATTTCATTGTTCAGTCACAAAAGATTTCAAGCAAAAACTTTTTAAATATAATAAATTAATTTATGAATTAATGTATATTTCTTAGCTGCGCTTCGTAATGCACATTAGTAAAAAACATAAAAATGATATAGAAAAAGAACAGAAATGTTCTTTTTTATTATGCATTCAGAAATCTTTTTTTATGGGCTTATATATAATTTAATATTTTTTTTTTAAATTTGAGGAGAAAATTGTCAAAGTTCATGTTTTTAATCAGCTTTATAATCATCATTGGTTACATAGATACTCTTGAATGGTTTTAATATTAAAAGTTCGAATGCAATTACGGGAATTAGATTTAAGAGAAAAATGTACATAGCATCATATTTATCATATGCTTCCACATTAATCTGCTTTTTAACATTATTTTTAACAAGTATTTTACTACTATTCTAAAACTGTTCTTGTCAAATGATAATATGATTTTCAAATTTTCGAATATATTAAAATAAATTTCTTGTTTAAAATACATTTTTGTATAAATATATCGACAATTTCTATCGTATTTTTACGGACAAAATTTAGATAATAATATAAAGTCTAATTTTTCTAATTAAAGGGGGAACCAAAAAAAAACATCCTTATATGTATTTTTGGCTATTACCAATTAACGATTTTTAATATTAAACGGAAACATCTACACAACAAACATCTAAATTCACAGTAAAAATCAAAGCTATGAATTATTTGAACTGAAATCCTAGCAATTTACTTGCCAGCTAGATAAAATAATCGATTTAAATTAATACTCGAACTACTATAACATTTTCATATTGGATTGCATAACTAGGAAGATTATTGAATATATTTAATCTCATTTCAAAACATTTAGTCAAATTATTTTTCTTGAATTTAAAGATTGTTTCAAATTAAAAAAAACAAGATTTCAAGATGTTTTGTCATTGATACTTCGCTATCTCACTGAATTACATTATTTATCAGTTACCGAAAGAAGTATATTTTAGAATTTTTCAATAGAGGGGGAGGGGGCAATAAAACGAATAGAGCATTCACATATTTGGCTGCACATGCTGCGGCATAGCATTTGACGTCCAAAGTTTTTCTTTGCGTGTTATTGCTTTCGAATCTCTTCTTTTTTTTTTTTTTTGTAGACCCCCCTTCCCTTCAGAATTTAAAGAAGCAGAAACCAAATCTATAGCACTGTTGAAGAGCGGAGAAAAGCAGAAGCCGACAAAAGATAGGGAAACTATGGAAGAGAAATGGGGAAAAAATTGGAGGGGGAGAGAAGGAAAAGCCTGGGATTTCTGGAAAAAAGGGAAGAGGAAAAAGAAAGACGGCGGGAAAATGACCCGAGAAAATCGCATCATAAGCCTACCTGCCTACAGAAGTGGAGATATGTCAGTGAAAGTTTATGAATTTGTTTGGATGTTGATAATCACATTATCCCACCATATAAAATTAAATATTTATAAGAATAAATTCTTAATTTCTTTATTTACTTTTATATCTATCCATTTTTCTTCTTCTGTTTAAGTATTTATGTATACGTATCTACATGTTTATTTGACTTTCTAAGTGAAGTAAATTCATATATATATATATATATATATATATATATATATATATATATATATATATATATATATATATATATATATATATATATATATATATATATATATATATACACACACACACACATGTTGTAGTTTGATTTGTTTTTTATGTCAGACTTTTTTCGTTTAAGTGCACGTTGCTGCAAAATGTTAAATTGTAACATTTGTAACATTAAAATAATTTCCATGCTAGAGATATATGCTTGTGCGTGTCCTATTTTCATTGTCATTAAATAAATTTGCTTTTAGTACATAATTCCTAGATTTCAAATATATAAATTCTTAAATTCCATTGTTTTTTTTTTGTATTGCATATAAAAATGTTTTCAATAATGATTAATTGCCATATACATACACATATATGCAAACTAAATATAAACAAAATCAAACACTCGAAGGTATATTTCAGAAATACAGAGATTAAAAACAGATTTAAAGAACAAATGAAATTTAAATTCAATTTTAATAAAGAGAACACAAAATGAATATAAAGATAATGTATCAAATATTAATGCTTTTTTTAATGTTTGTGTATTTCTATTGCATAATTCCAGAAGAATTTGAATTTATACATTTTCGGTGAATCTACTACTTTTAGGTACTAAAAACATTTAACTGAATTTCAGGAATAGACTCTATTTTATGATATTTTTATAACAAAGATTACAAAATTATGTTTAACTTATAAATATTATATATATATATATATATATATATATATATATATATATATATATATATATATATATATATATATATATATATATATATATATATATATATATATATATATATATATATATATATATATATATATATATATATATATATATATATATCTGATTGTGTATGTATGTGTGTGGGTAGTTGGGGTCTATCATTGAAAGGTAATTCAAGTTTATGAAAATATGCGAAAAACTTTTTAGAAAAAGATTTCCTCCTACACAAGTGAAGGTTTTAAAGAAAATCTATATCTGTTTTATGCAGTTTTTTAAGCTAAATTATTTTTCCTTTGGAAAAAGATATTCTAAAACAGCATTTTTACCAGTTCTTTATTTATTAACGACCAAACTGAAATTACTAAATTACATTCATTTCTAAACATGTTCAGCAATAATACTTTTATATCTAAAATGGATTTCCACACATTATTTAAACTTTTATCATATAAATTTTTTGATTGTATTATTTCTTACAATGTTTCTTACAAGTCACTCTTTCCCTACATGTAAAAATAAACATCTTAATTTTCAATGTTATTTATACCTACATAACTTCTTTTTAATTAAATGAATTTATTTATTTTATAAATTGCATTCTTCGTTACAAATCAGAAATTTCAATTTTAACTTTATTAAACTCAGTTCTTGGTATAATTCAAAGAAACCCTTAAAGAGAAAAAATGAAAAATAAATTTTTATAAAAAATGTCGCATTTAACTATTGATTATTTTTCCATACAAAATAGAATCCTAATCAAATTAAATCTAAATTTTATCAAAAACGATAATTGAAATAATTGAAGAAGCGAGGATGTTTTCTTTTTTTTTTTTTTAACAAATCCTTAATCAAATTTTTGAATTATCGTACTAAAATTTCCTGATAAAAGTAAGATAATACTTGTAAATTACATTATTTATTGATTTTGAAATTTATTTTTTCATTATTTTGAGTAAATATGTAATAACTATTTTAAATAATATTATTTATAAGGGCAAAAAATAAGATTTGGAGATTTAATTGATGAACAATTTTTTACTAAAGAATATTTAAACTCATTCATAAAGTTCATAAATCATTCATTGAAAATCATTCTAAAGTTTTGAGCAGCAAGATAAGTTAGCAAAATCCAGATGTTTTGAAATTTTTAGTTCATTTTGTAGGTCATTTTGTTAATAGCAAATAATCAACGGTTACTTATGGTTACTATTTCTTAGATTTTTAATAACACAAACACAAGTTATTCAGATATTTTACATATTTAAATTATTATTATTTTCATATTTTTACATAATTAAAATTTGTTATTTTGAAATTCGTAAATGTAGAAAATAAATGCCAAAATGAAGTATGCAAAATAAGAAATAACACATTTATTTTGTAAATGAAGAGTTCAAAATGGTGTATAATATTTTGATATGGTGTGTATAATATTTTTCATTATTATAAATAAATGAAAAATATTATACATCATATCAATGAATAATTAATACAAAATCATCTTGCAGTATTTAAATTCAATCAAATTAAATTTTATAAATATTTCATTTCGATATAAACTATATTTAATTTTATAAATATAATTTTTTCTCCAAAAAGTACTTTTAGAAAAGATTGTTTTTGTAGTTCAAAAACTTAATTTAGATAATTAGAAAAAAAAGTGTTTACTACACAACAGTTTCTTGTAATATTTTAGACTTAGTGTTTTTCATTGTTGGAAAATGAACTTAAAAATTTTAAATCCAAAATTAAGGAAATAATTAGAACCAAACTTATTGTTTTTATTAAAATGAAATATAAATTGAATATAGATTTCTGTATAGTTCTCTTTACATTAATATAAAATATTATATAAAAAAAATATTTCAAATTGCTGGGTTTTTTTTATTATATAAAAATTTTAGTTCTGGTTTCAGCATATTCATTTATTGTGGAATGGCTGTACAATTTCTGATTCTGAAAGAAAATACCATTTTCTAGAAAATCATGGTATTAATAATAAAACACTGTAAAAGATTGATTATTTTGCTGAAATAAAAGCAAATACACTAATGTATACTATTAATAAAAAATATTGAAATTTTACAAATCAAAAAAATTTTAGATTTTAAAACTCGAATCTTTGAAAATTCTTAAAATGGACTTCCTTAAAATCCCTAAAGGTATACAATTAAAATAGAATGTAAAAGTTTAAGATTTTAAAACTCGAATCTTTGAAAATTCTTAAAATGGATTTCCTTAAAATCCCGAAAGGTATATAGTTAAAATAGAATGAAAAAATTTTAGATTTTAAAACTCGAATCTTTGAAAACTCTTAAAACGGTCTTCCTTAAAATCCCTAAAGGTATATAATTAAAATAGAATGAAAAAATTTTAGATTTTAAATTTCGAATCTTTGAAAATTCTTAAAATGTATTTCCTTAAAACCCCTAAAGGTATATAATGAAAATGGAATGAAAAAAACCTTAGATTTTAAAACTCAATCTTTGAAAGTTCTTAAAATAGCTAAAGGTACATAATTAAAATAGAATGAAACAATTTTAGATTTTTTAACTCGAATCTTTGAAAGTTCTTAAAGTAGTTAAAGGTATATAATTAAAACAGAATAAACAATTTTAAATTTTAAAACTCGAATCTTTGAAAGTTCTTAAAATAGTTAAAGGTATATAATTAAAACAAAATAAAACAATTTTAGGTTTTATAAAACTCGAATCCTTGAAAATTTTTAAAATAGCTAAAGGTATATAATTAAAATGGAATGAAACAATTTTTCACACTATAAATACGAACAAATGAAACAAATTAGTAAGATTATCCATGAATATATAATATAGTTTTTCTTTCAAGTATAATTTTAATGTGTTAGTTTAATCTTAGTCACATTTAATTTAATTTTAATAGTTAAATATTAATTTAGTTACATAATATAATTGTTAATTTTTACCCAAATATTTGACTAACAATAGCATATATTATAATTATTTCATGTAATGAGCTAAAGTTCATTAAAATTTGTATTATATCAAATATCCACAATCAACACTTTGGAAAAAAATTTCTCTAATATTGATAAATTAACATTTATATTAACTCTGAAGTGTTTATACAACATTTGTGTTTAAAATTGATAATTTAGTAAATTATATATATTTTGTGCCTTTACACTTATTGCATTATTAAAGCTATTTAAAATAAATGTTTTACTATGCTATAATTAAGAGGAGTTTTTAGTATTAAATGAAATAATATATGCTTTCAAATTTTATTACTTCAAAGTACTTCTAAGGAGATTCAAAATTTTTCGTTCAGTTATATATATATATATATATATATATATATATATATATATATCCAAACATATATATATATATAGATAGAGATATATCTATATATATATATATATATATATATATATGTGTGTGTGTGTGTGTGTGTGTGTGTGTGTGTGTGTGTGTGTGTGTGTGTGTGTGTGTGTGTGTGTGTGTGTGTGTGTGTGTGTTTTCTACGAGATATTTACTAGAAAGGAATTTTTACGAAAACTATTACTCAGATCTTAACAACAGAATTATTGTTTATTCCAAACTACTTGTAAATTTAATATCACAATTAAAGAGTTATAAACATATTATCCAATCACATTTCGAATGTAAGTAGTGTTATACCTCAACAATAGAATATTTTTTGTCCATAACTTATGTAGTTCATACTTATTTTGGAGTTCTCATATTTGTCTAAGCTTTAAAAAAATTTTTGTCGTTAAAAAGGTTTTTTTATGCTGTGAATTAAAAACATTTTGACTTATGACAAAGTAGCCTTATATATATATATCTATGAATTATGAAGTTTCATTAGAGAATGATAAAATCTGCTTAATATATGTGATGGTTTTATAGAAACGGGCTTTGTTCCCACAATATAAGGCCAATAACAACAAAAATCTTCAAAATTTCTAAAAAAAAGGACTATTTGTTATCTTTAATTCTACAATTAATATCTTATTTGCAGTGAGGAATATTTCTATAAAGTCTTATAAAATTGAAATACTTATACTGTTCTTAACAACTGGAATTTTTGAATCGAAGTGAAAAAAAAAGTAATTTTGTTCTCCAATGTTTACATAGTGAAGAGACGTGGCGGCATCTGCTCATTTCCTGAGGCACGTACACATTAATGCCCATCTCATTACCTATATCAAAGATCTTTTGAAAATCCCTTATTTGACAACTCTGCTGCATACAGGCATTTGTTCTTCAAAGGGGCCTGTTATCGTTTCTAACTAAGGAAAAATGGGTTGGCGAATCAAGTCACCATTTAACTGAAGTAAATATGGGTCCTTGCCCGTATGACTATGGACTCTCTGAGGGGTGGAGAAGTAAGGGAGGTAGAAACAGGCTTCGATGGAGGGAGTGGAGAGACAGTTGGCATGTGGACTTGAAAGCGATATTCCACGGGGTCTCTGAGAGCAGAGGATGCGGTTGCCATGGAAACCCTTCCCTCACCATGCCAACCATTTTTCTCCTACATCAGATGAGGTGGAAGGAAGAAAACAACGACATGTGACGCCTTCTATATATTGCAGATTTCCAATTGTAGGTCTTGGACACAACGCAAGTGAACATGCCCACTAGACTATCAATTATACATTATTAAATAACATTAAAATGACGAAAATAACATGCAGATTTTGTGCCAAAAGAAAACTTTCCTTAATTATTATTGTAATAGTGGAAAAACTTACATGTGTATAATTTAAATAATGGAGTTATTTAATTTATAACTATATTATTTTTTTCTCTTTTCCCTCTTTGCGTTACTCAGTAAAAAATTAGCTATTTTAAATACAGTTTACCTAATTTAAGGATTTATTACATTTTAATGAAGATAAGGAAATTTTATTTATTTTCCTGATGTTTCTAAACTTATTATACATACCTAAGACAAGGCTTATTAAAATCATGTTTTTTTTTGTAATTAATATCTAAGAAACAAATTAAATAAATTTTTACATTTTCTATAGAAATGAAAGAAAGACTATACAAACTGTCTTTAAGTAAATTATGCTACTAAAAAAATAAATCTAATCATAATAATGCTTTTATTAGCAAGGCAAGTAATTGTAATTACATTTGCTTTTTCACAAAATTTAGAAATTTGATGTTATGAGAAATTGAGATAGCATTGTGTTTATCTGAGCTAGATCCTGCTATCGGACTACAATACTATCGCTTAAGATTATTTCTCAGATAGTGAAGGATTTCTTGGCATTAGAGTCTGTTTCCAATCGAAATATTTAATATATTTCTTATTCGTATTTTAAAATTTATTTTAAATTTTTATATAACCCTATATTAAAATGTGTGAAATATCATTTTAGTTTTAAACAAATAAACAATATGACATTGTGTTGTTTGTTAAGTATTTTACATTTTTGAACTTAAAGTATAATAAATCAAAAATGTAAATTAAAAATATGATCTAAAGTTTTAATTTTTCTATAAATTAGTAAATAAAGAAAATTTATTTTGAAACACTGCCCTATACAAAAAAAAAAAATGTTTTAAAGTTTGAAATCAACTTATCAATGTTCTTAATTTTTGATTATAAACTCAATACATGCCATAAATTTTTCCTTTTTCTACAAAAAACATTTTGATCTATAAATTGATATATTTAATGATTTATTATTTAAAAAAATTTTTTTCTTCAAGTCTTTTAAGTATTACATATAAAATATATATTTTTTATTATTTTAGATTTAGAAACCCTTTTTTACACTATTATTGATGAATACACTTCCACTTATAATATTTAACCAGTACAAAATTTTAACTTAAAATATTTTTACAATAATATTGAAATAAAAGTACATTATATAGTTTGTGCATTTACAAAAATTTATAAATATTACATTGAACAATTTTATAAATTTTTTTTACAAAATTTTTTTTTATGAATTGACTTAAATTAGGTGCAGAACTGATATGAATTGCATGTTTATGTCAATATTTCATGTACACTTTTTCATAATTGTTTTAAATGTTGTGCTTTGTTTTATTTATTTATCTTTTGTTTTTAGATTCTTGGATTAAAACGCCGATTTTTTTTTTAATATTTTAATTTAAACTTCTTATAAAGAAGCAAGTGCTGAAAGCGTTTCATTATGTAATTTGCTAAAAATTGCAGTTTTATTTGCCTCATATGTACATTAGAATTTGAAAGTTTTGTTGTTTTTATAACCTATGGTTTCCTTAAAATTCTTTCTGTATTTATTGTTACATTTTCAATATTTAACTATATTGCTGCTGAATATTTTAAAACGCTTAACAATGTAAATGAATTTTTTAAACATAAAACTATATACTCTATTAATTAAATTGTACGCAGTATATCAATATTATTGAAAAACTTACAATGGACTACTTTTAAAAAAACGTAAAAGACAAATGAGAATCAATACATTAAATATTTTTAATAAATTTGCTAATAATTTTTGCGTACGAAGTATTCATAATATAAAAGCAGTTTTAATTAAAAATGCTTTGTAAAATAAATTATTAAAAATTAAAAGGCATATTAAAAACACAATTTTTTGCAATTTTTTTACTATTATATTGCAATTTCTTATAAAGCATGCTTTTTTTTACCATGTACATTCATATGGATGATATTTATGAAACACAATTAATGTTTTCATTATAGCTGTTTAGAAAATTATTCATGTATTTAATTTACTAATTCTACTAAAGAATTAAAATTTCAAATTTCTGGAATCTTAAACAGTTGAAATGTTATTAAAAATTGTGAAAAATATCAAATATGCATCAAATTTCAAAGCAATTTAATTTTCTTTTTTAACAATCAGAACTATGGGTTGTTCACTTGAAATAAAGTATTTTATTAAAAACAATTTTTCCCGCATGAGAACAGTTGAATATTTTTATTGGATCATAATATTTTCTAAAGTTACTGATGAAATATTTTTATAATTTTTGTTATTTATTTATTAGTATTTAAATAGATATGTTGACAATTAAGAGGGAAGATTTGAAATATTTACTGAAATTCGAAAATAGCTGTCTGAATAAGTTTTCTATTATTTTGAAAAGGAACGAGAACTGGTCACGTCTACACAGATATTTTCCTACATAAATATGATAAATATTTACAATGAAAGTGTTCAAACACTTGCATTAAATTCCATTTTGTGGGGAAAAGAAGCTCATTTATAAATATTTCAATGGTCTCAAATCTAAGCAATATTGTCAATTTATATTATAGTTGCTCATCCATGAATTACGAAAAAAGAGTATAAAAATATGAATGTAACACATTTCGCAATTAACTCATAAATTTCATTAGCATTTATTAAACTTTAATTAAATTAAATTATTTCTCATATTACTTTCAAAATTTTGATAAAAATTTTCATTAATAAAATTAAAAAATGGATGTAAAATTTGCTTTAAATACATATTTTTTACTTTTCCTGTCTAATTATACATATCCTCCTTCTCTTTAAAAATTTTGAAAATTTTAATTACGAATAAATAATATATAATCACTTTAAGTACAATTTAATACAAATCTTTTCTTGCACTGAAAATTCATCAGCAGCTAACTTCTTATAAAATGAGATTGTAAACACATTTTTAGATGTTATGTGTGTAACTAAGCAATATGTTATAGGTAAAATATATGTACGTAAATATAGTTTTATTTGTATGTAAATAAAATGCAAAGTGTGCGTAACATATGAAATTATTTTTTTTAACTAATTTTTATTAACTTCGATATAATGATGGTGTTTGTTTATCCCTCAAATAATAATAATTGCATTCTACATTTATGTTACAGTTAAGTTGTTTATAGAATTCAATAGAATGTTATAAAATAAAAATTATCAATTCATACGAAAATCATTTTAATACATAAAATTAACACAATTCAAATTTCCTTTAAATAAAATTTCAAATTAAAGGCTAAAAAATTATAATCTTAAATTTTATTTAGATATTTTTATTATATACATAAGAAGTTATATGATATATAACAATTAGAGAAAGGAATTTTATTAAAAATAATTAAAATAAAATTAATAATTAAACAAAAAACACGCATTGTACATAAAAAGCTTTTATAAAATAAAGATGTAAAAGGATTTTACTCCAAAATACTTGCAGTAGTCACAATTCAACAATTTTGTAAGCTATTTAAACTAGTTATGTATATATATATATATATATATATATATATATATATATATATATATATATATATATATATATATATATATATATATATATATAAATTCGGATATTTAAATCTTAAATGTTTTTCTAGAATCTACAATATTGAGTATTCAAACAAAACATTCCATTCTTTATTTTAGTGTTCCAGTTAGGTTAAGAATTAAACTCTAAAAAAACTTTAAAATTGAAAGCATATACTTTTGGATATTATTTGCAATAATAATATTTTAACGAAATGCCCTTCAGATAAAAAAAAATACTATGCAAAATTCTAGATAATCATTCCTTATATTTTAAGCCTATTGTCAATGTCAAAAAGAAATTTTCATTGAAATGAAATAAATTTAATATCGTCTTCCCACTTACAACAAATGGTGTAGCATGTCCAATTTTGGATCTTGCACCATAAAAAGCAACTAACCAACCACTTACAACAAAATTTGAAAATTTAAATCACTAAATTAATTCATCTTAGTTAGTATTAATTAATTTTAAAAAAGAATATATATACAGACATACTATTCATAGGTTGCCCGATGTGATTTTTTCACTGGGGAGAACTTATATTTCTTTTTCCTTTTCATTGTCTTATACCATAAAAAACAGTGTTTTTACCTTGCAAATTTCTATTGCTATTCTAATTTCCTACTAGTTTCACTCTTAAGTTCCTCATAATTAGCTGGCATATCTGGTAACTAATTTTTCAGTTATTATGAAAAATGTATATTATAAAAAATTTTCCCTGAAAGTTTGAAATTAATTCCGGTTCCTATTATATTTTTTAAGAACAGACACAAAATTTGGTATCTTCTTCTATTTATTTTTTCAATATGAGGTTAGAACCAGTTCACTTTTAAAATGTATTAAATAAAAAAGAATATAACATTCAATGGTGTAAATGGCATTAAAATTGCTTTTTCAAGATTTAATGTTAAATAAAAATTGTTTACCTAAATAACATTAATATAGTTACACAGAGAATATTTTTCGTTGTTTAAAACTAGATTCTAGTAAAATAAGATTGCGAACTATTTTCGAACTAAAATAATTAATAGATTGAATTATTGTATGTATTTACATTTATGTAATTAAAATGAAAATACCAATAAAAAAATGACTAAAAAATAATTTTTCTGAAATACCTTTTGCTTGAAAAAAAATCCAAATTTCTTTTAATTTATTAATTCTTCACTTATTTTATTTATTGTTTTATCAAAGAATATTTGATTATCTTTTTTGTTCAACCTTTAAGCAAAAGTCTTATTAATTTCATACACAATCATATTTTAAAATTAATTTTAAAATATGAAATTTAATTAATTTATTTTTAAATTATGTATTTAGATGATCTGTAATATTAAATTCGTACTTTATTTTGTAAAATAGCTAATGGTTTTACATTTGTTAGAATTTTGTTAAATTTCAATGATTAATAAATCCAATATATTTAATACTTTTTCATTTTTTAAATTTTTTCTTCATAACCTATAAAAGGATTAATTTTGTTACTTAACAGCGAATAAACTTTCTACATGCATGCAAGCTTTCTAAAATATTTTTGTTTGAAGTTTTTATTGAAATAAAATGTCCTTAAATAGCAACGTTTTTTTATTCCTTCAAATGTATTATTTGAAAGAGGCATTCCAAATAAAGTATAAATCTCACCATTATGCGTACATCTTATGGTATCCCTTATCTGGGATGAAATTTCTAAGTGTACACATACTTACATTCTTAATTGGGCTCATAAGAAAAATTTTATAGATTAATAAATTATAAACAAGAAATACATTTATTTCTTAAAATTTCAAAGTGGTTTACAGATTTATAAAACACCTGAATTATATTTAATATGATAAATTTTTAAAAGATGATATATATGGTATTGACAGCTTTTTAAATAAGTCAGAATTTCGAGAAAAAACATATAAGAAAATTATTGAAATTTATGAGAAAATATGCGAAGGTGATATTCAAAATATTATTGTATACATTGGAACTCTTTCATACATTCAAGTGCGTAAATTGGTAGAAATTGTACCAATTTTGAATAGTATGATTAATAATTTTATAACCATTGTTTCTAAAGCAACTAAAATCTTTCTAAAGAATTAATATGTAGACAGTTTAAAAATTTTAAAACAATTTTCATTTCCTCGATGCATTAAAAACTATCTCACTATATATTTATGCAAAACGATAAAAAATAAAACCTGTTTTTGAAAAAAAGATTTCGGAAACTTTAAGAAAAAGCGCTTAGAGCATTACTAGTGAAAGTTTTGAAAACATTATTTGTGAAAGTGTCCTCCAGAATAATTTCATAAACTGGAGAATCGTACTCACATTAGAATGCCATGAGAAATTCAAACGAAATAGATTTGAAATAATATCGTTCAAAATTTCTCGGATGTATTAATTAATGTATAATTGATGTTCAATAATAGTTCACACAACAAAGTAATAATTCAATAAGGATTTATATTATCTTAAATACTTTGTAAGTAAAGTAATGTTAATTTTTTTCATTTGAAAATATCATACCTTGCGAAATAAAAAGTGTACACTGTCGAGAATAAAAATAAAATATTATTTTTATCCTCCTTATTAAGTTATTTTTACCCTCCTTATTAAGCTATTTATATCCTCCTTATGAAGAGAGATCAATATTTGTAAAATTAATTATAAATGAAAAATTAATTCATAAATATTTTAAACGTATAAAAATTAGTTATAGCACACTTTATAGTAGAAATGAGTCTTCCCTTGTAAATTTTTAAATAAATTTTTATTATTTTTTGCATGCTAAGCTTTTTTAAAATATTTTGGATTAATATTCTCTTATACATAATAAGTATCATGTTATATGAATAACGTTAAAAAATGTCTCAAAATTATCTAGCAGAGCTCTTTGACTGTTACATTTTATAAATTTTAACAATCTAAGAATTCTGTTTTGCAAGAATGACTGTTACTTTACTAATTTGAATTACTTAAATATAATTATCTGTGTTAAATAATTCAATTTATTAACCCATATGCTGACATAATATGATGAAATAATTAACCATTATATAATTTATAATTAATAAGAGTATTTTACTTTCATAATCTTTGTCTAAAAGGAAATCTTATAGGTCCTCCTATTTATGGTTCCTTAACACAAAGCAATGTCTCCTAATCCTCGAGACAAGTGATAACTGCGTCATGAAATTATTTTGCACGTATCGAAATATTGTAAGTAATTATGAAAATTTTAAACTTTAATAAGCTTTAAAAATGCATTTATTTATTTGTAAACCTTAAAAAATATAATACATTTTAAGAAAAATCTGTAAAAAATATTGGAAATAATTCCTAGTGAAGCTGACAGTAAAGCATTTTTTATTTCATTAAACTATTTTTAAAGAAAAAAAATTCATTCTCCAAATTAATTTTTTCATTCATATTTTTTAAAGATACTAATAAAAAGGAAATCAACAAATATTAATAAATTGTGTAACCGATAAAACTTACATCACACTCTTCCGTTTTGAATTTATATGTTTTTTATACTATTCATTAAGAAATTACATTTAATTATTTTTGTTATTGCAAAATTAGTGGATAATTGTCATTAACAAATCACCTAAATCATTAAAATCCAAAACTTTGCAAAGCCTCTTATTTTGTTGATTGAATTTATATTGTGGTAAATGGATGGAAAACATTGTAAATTAAAGAAAGCAGATGCTATAATGATTAAGATGTACAAATCTCATAAAAAAATAATTAAACTGACCAGACAGAGCACTCAGTAACTAAGCAATGTGTTAATGTAAACGTTGTATAGTGAACAGAAATGTTTTCCTGGTGCCCAGAACAGTGGTCAGAGAGTATACAGTCCCCCAGCGACCACTGCCCAAGGGTATACACGCCATTGCTTCCAAAAGATTGTGTCGCAACACACTACTCTCCTTCGAGAACTGGCCTCTACTAAAACCGCATTGAAAAATCAATGCAACCGTTCTGCTTCATTCCCATCCATTCCTCCTCTTTCTTAGGTTTTTCTTTTTTTGCCTCATTTTACATTTATTTACTTATTTAAGGGTCCCTTTTTTATACTTCTTTTGCTTCCCCGCTATTTCTCAACCCCTCCTCCTTCACTATCCTTTACTCCCTTTTTTTCCCTCTCCCTCCCTCGCGCTCTCCAGCTCTTTGTTTTTTTTATATATTTTTATTTACAGTTTTTTTTTTCATTCTTAGACTCTATAAAGCACCGGCGGTGTGCGTCCGTTTTCTTCGGACCAATCAATGGCTAGCTGACATGGACTGTTATTTCTTCTCCCACATGGCTCTGAAGCTCACTTTTTGCGCCAGATAAAGCAACACTCGTAAAGAGGGACGAAAAAATATGCTTTAAGGAGAGAATGGGGAGAAAGTAAATAAATGAAAAAAATAGTGAATCTAAGAATGAGAATTCAGTATAAAAGGGTGTTTTGTTTCAATTTTTTTTTCTATTCTTTATTCTCTGGGAACAACATCTACCGGTGTCACATGCAATCATTATTAAATTATCTTCTTTGAATTCCGGTTAATTGGCCTAATGATATTTTTTATATCTTACTCTACCATTTTAGACAAATATTAAAGTCAGCATGAAAATTAATTGCGAGCTTTAATTATATGGAATTCATTAAAGGGAATTAGAAAATAGTTACAAGGAGAACAAAAAAATATAAAAGCTGAAATTTGTTCTAAAGAATACAACACTTCTTTTAATAACAAAAGAGATTAAGATTTATTATATTTTCATTTAATTCTAACATTTATCTATTTTAGTTCATCTCAAATACTAGATATTATGTTTTCTAATTTTAGTACTGAAGGAATTGATAATATCTAAAATAAATTTCCTAGTTTCAAAGTTTTGAAAGTTCGAGACTCAGAAAATTTACAGTCGTCTTTAATTTTTGTTTTCAACATTATAACGGGATTAAATTCATTACTAACATTTAATTTAATATTTATACTTATTATATTTTTCTCATCTTTAAGTTCTTATTATTTTTTTCTTGGTTCATATGATTTAGCACAATTCCATTCATCAAATCTCTAATTACTTAATTCCATTGATAAAATATTTTGTGAATAAAAAAGTATTTTTTTACTATGTGAACACATGAATTTCTAAAGTAATTAATAATAATATGAAATAAGTTTTATGAATAAAAAGTATAAAATTTTAATTTTAACATAAATACTTGAAGCCATAAGTATTTAATAATATAAATGCTTAAAGCCTGCATCTGCTAACTCGGTAACCAGGTAATTAATGGAAATCACTTCGAAAAGCAATTTACAAAGGTCAAAATAATTAATTTACAAAATAAATATTTATTTTTCTGAAATTTTTCAAAAATAGATAGAATTTTTTAAGTTTTCCGATTTTAAAAGTCTAAACTGTTTAATTTATTTTACAACACGGGCTTAATAATTTGCTTTTAATGTGCATTTATTTACAGTAAAAACACTAAATAAAAGTATTTAATCATGCCCGATGTGATACGTCTATTAATTTTGAAGTTCTTTTGCGTATCATGTTATAATATATACTTCTGTGATTGAAGCATTTCCTAGCTAAATATGGTTTAGAGAAATGATTCAGAAATTATTAAATCCAATGATTTTTTTAACTGTATTACAAGACTTAATACCTTATTTAGTAATAGTGTTAATTAATAATTTCTTATGATATTAACAATATTAATAAAATAATTGAATTTAAATATTATTTTATTAGAACCGATAACAAATCAAGCTTTGCATAATATTGCGTTATAGTCCATGGACGCAATATTATGCTGGTTAGTTGAGTTTCATGACTCAAGGTCCAAAATTAAACATGCTGCGCCAGGATTTCTTATCGAAATAATTCTATAGAAAAATCTCACGTAATATGTAGGTTAAAAATTCAGAAAAGTGTTGACTGTAACATGTGTAAAGAAATGTGAAATGATTCCGGTAGCTCGATGGAGCTCTACAAAGTATTACTTTTTAAATTTAGAATTTTCTTATGGAAGTCATTAATTTCTTTAAGCAAAGGAGTTCGAGTAATAGTTTCAAAAAATAAATTCATCTCATAAAAATAATTATATATTGTATTCGTGTGTCCAATAAAATTGTTTTGGCTTGACTAATAAGACATTGTCTGGATTTAATCTTTCAGCTTGTCCCATAAGTCAAAAAATAATTAATTTTTTTTATATTAAAAATAGTGATATTACTTATATGCAGTCTTGAAGAAAAATCCATGATTATCATGTAGTAAAAGTCGATTATCATGGTATATAATTCGATTAACAGGCGTAAAACTACTTTTGCCATTCTTTGAAATAAAGTTCTTTTATACCGCAGAATTTATAAAAAAAATCATTCAAAATTAAAAAGTTCATATTTTAATTCCCTTGAATTGCAAATACCTTATTATGAAAATCATGACCTCAAAAGTGGTCTACATTTGAAGTAACTTCTCAATCAAATATAATTTTTAGATAAGTAACATTTTAAGCAAATGTAATTACTAATGTAATTTTTAGACAATTAAGTTAAATTTAAAAACAAATGTAGGCTAATACCAATTATTATTGCAAAAATTATTTTGTAGCTCGTAGATACTTATTTTTAATAAATACAATTTAAAATTTTATGTAATTAAAAAAATTGCTTATGAATAATTTAAAGTTTTTTAGTAAGTATTTAATTTAAGATTTATAAAAAAATAAAAACATGAAATTTATAAATAGTATCAGTTATGTTTTGAAAGATAAACATCCAATATTCTAAAATCCAATGAAAAAAAGCAATGTAAATTAAGAAAATACTTTTAAACAAACCTTCTTATCAAAAATCCCTATTTTTCCATGATTAAAATCAGATAACAGCTTTTTCCAAAGAGCTTTCCTTTTGTTCCATATGCTGTCGAAATGAAAGTATTTGCTGTTATCGTTTTGAGCAATCATTAGACTACTTCACCTATAGATGATATCGATTTTTTTATTTCAGAAAGCAATTTTTAACTGTCACTTTCGTTTTATCCCGGGCGGATCAATTTCGGACAACAATGTGAAAAATTACTTTTTAATCGATATTCGATAATCAGATTTATTTTGCTGTGGACTTTTGAAACAGATAAAGAAAACAGAACATTGAGAAGGAAAGAAAAAAAAAGGGCATGGGGAAGAAACTGTTTTTTTCCCTAACAACAATCCTTTCTCCTTTCTAAATTCCCTTTCTTGTGGAAGCGTTTAACCTAAAGATTTAAATGCTTCGAATGGTATTTATTTGTTTTTTCTCTCATGAGGGAGAAAAATAAAAATGAAAAAGTAAAAAGAACAGCATCAGGAATTTGTCATTCGCTTGGACAGTTAAAGATTGCAAGCATTTATTTTGATGATAGCCAATTTTTATTTACTTCATTTACATGCAATTAGTTTATGATCGTTTATACGTAATTGAAGCTTAAACTTCCAACTACATTATTCAATGAAGCTATTTAAAAATTATAGCTAATAAATTACTTTTTGGAGAATTTTGAAGAAAAAATTTCGGTTATCTATTATTTTAAAATATGTATACAAAAATTAAATGCAATAATATTATACTTAAGAAAGTTTTTGTACATAAGAAATATAATGCATGTACTTTTCATTTTAAATTTTAATCATTAAAAATGAATTATTTTTTAAAAATATTTTAAAGATAATAATAAAAATGTAAATATATAAGACATTTTAATTTAAATTTTATTTATAATAAAAAAAAGTCTTTTAATGGAAAATATTTTAATTTAAATAATACATTAATAAAAATATTAGTATTTATTTTTCATCTTTTAGTATTTAATTTCTCTTACATTTTATAATATTTCAATAATTTTAATTAATGTAAAAGCTCTAAATGAGTCATAGGGCTTAATTTATTTGAAACCTAGTAGAATATTTTTCATATGAAAAAATTTACTTCTTCTCTAAAGGAAATATTTTCATTGCGTCATATGTCTTAAAATGAAATTGATGATAACTTAGCAGTTTTTAAGGTTTAATTAAGAGATTACTTTCATTAAGTATATCAATAAATTAATTGTTTTAAACTTAAGTTATTAAAAAATATATTCATTAATTTAAGAAATCAAAATGGTAAGCAAAATAAGCATTTTTCAATTATTTGCTTAAGCCCTCATTAAGAATGCATAAATGTATCTGAGTGTAATAAATTATTTTTGAATAGTGAAATTCAAATTTTTGCTGAAAGTTCACTGAAAATCCTTCCTTTAAGGAAATTATAGCTTTCCGATATTTCGAGAAAATGTGACAAATTAGAAAGAAGAGGTTAATCATTACATAAAGAATGAACCTTGAAGAAAATTTTCTCATATATACTTAAATTTTAAAAATCGATTACAAATTATTTTTATAAATATCTGAAACAATAGTTATTTAAGACAATCTTCGAAAAGCAATTATTCAAAAAATATTATTTTCATATTTTATACTTTTGAATATTTTCGAATCATTCGGTATGCTAAATATATTAAGAAAAAAAAACTGAAACATTAATATAAATAAAAAGTTTTCAACTGAGACTTTTGGTTACCTTTTACATTGTATCACAAAAATATTTCTTTCCTTAAAATTCTGTATATAAAAACATTCGTATTTTTTTCAGGATACTGTATAAATTGAATTTTGTTATCGTTATATAGTGATGTAGTGTTACGTTAATGTAAAAAAGTACGATTTTCAAGGAAATGGGTTATGCGTCTGTAGACTTCAAGAAGAAGGTGATATTTTACGAGATATTTACATGTGCATTCTCAAATCTTTTTTAATATGATTTTATTTATGTTATGTGTGAGTGTAAGTCATTACTTTAACCACCTAATTTATGTCATGTGTAAGTCATTACTTTTATCACCTAATTTACAGAATTGATTCTAAACACTATAATGTAAAAATAATTTTTAAATTCAAAATATTTCCTTGTAAAAAATTTAGTTTAAAGGTCAATAAAAGAGTACACTTTCATATTTATTGAAAATTTTCATAATGGAATTATTATTTTGCTTTTATCATATACTTAATAATAAATTACAAATTAATAGTTATGCAAAATTAAGTCACATTAATAAGATAATTCTTTATAACAAAGTTAAATATCAGTTGTTGTTGTCGTGTGCCAGATAGGTTGACAACATGGGGTGCGCTGCTCCACTTTTCCAACTGAGCCATATTTTAGTGTGGAGTCAGACTTCTTCAGTACACACATGCCATAGGTACCCGTTTATAAGGTAGGCACAATTATTCACAAAAGGAAAAGACAGGATAGACAGAGAAAGTACATCCATGCCTGAACTAAGATTCGAACCCAGGACTTTCTTATCCGTTGTCAGGCACGCTGACCACTAGGCAAATTAAGCGGCGATTGTTAGTTATAATGTAGTTTACTACTTATTTCTAATTCTATGACGGAACACAAAATAATTTTGATGGATAATTTTTCCATTAAAATATTTCATATAATTTATTATTTATTAAAATTGATTTTCCAATTGTTCATTGCTTACGAAGAAAATATTTAAATACAAGTCGTAGTGGTAAAAATATAATCTTTTTTCAAAAAAAAAAAAAAAAAAAAAAAAAAAAAAAAAACTGATAAATTATCTGTTTATTTTCCCTTTAATTTATAAGAATTATGTATACGAAATGATAAGTACA
Source organism: Latrodectus elegans (assembly GCA_030067965.1). NCBI lineage: Eukaryota > Metazoa > Arthropoda > Arachnida > Araneae > Theridiidae > Latrodectus > Latrodectus elegans. Next base: position 37,284,700 of record CM057821.1, on the reverse strand, counting down.
TAAAACATTTTGTGCAAGACTGATACTGATGTCTAGTTTTTTGTAGATTTCTACATAATGCTTTTCTAAGCCCATAAAACCATTTCTTTCCATCTCGTTAGAGTTACAATCACTGTTTTATGTTCCATCAAATCTTTTTTTTTCTTTCTGAAACGTAGTAAAAGATACTAACTGAAACAACACTACTATTCCTCTTCAGCACCAGATGTGGCTGTAGCACAATTATACTAAGTAGAATTGACTTTTCGAAAACTTTTTCAACCATCTGAGAAGAGACAGTTTTGAAGATCACTAGCTTCTTATATTAGGATATCACATAGCACACACCCCTACGTGGAAGAGGTACGAAAAAAAGTTGTGTTATGACAACATGTAACTACTGTTATGAGTATAAAGGTAGTTATCATTTTCTGCGTAATTTTCAAAAAAATATATATATTCTTACATCGTAACTGTTGTTGTTTTATGGCCCATTTCGTTTTTAGTTTTTCTTTACGCAGTGATGATCACTACAGAAAGTATTCATAATTTTAAAAGTTATTTTCCCGTAAATATATATATAATTCACATGCTGCGTGTTAATTTTTAAATTTCGCATTGTTAATACTATTTAAGCGATGTTTGTATTATAAGCAAATGATTGTTATTTCAAATAACTGGAACTAATTTCAAATTTTGATGTACATTGAAAATTATTATTGCTAGCATAAAAACTTTCATAACTGAGAATAATGCGAAAACAAAATTTATTTTTTTTAACCAAGATTATTTTTCTTTTTTGCTTTTTGTATCAAAAAAGCTGGCGAAGACTTCTGAATTTATGATGTGGGAGTGAGAATAAAATGTAAAGAAACTAAATATTTTATTTATTATCAAGTGTATAAACTTGAAGATAAATTTGAAAATTAATTCAAATTAAAATCAAATATAAAAATTAATAGGTTATCTTAAATAAATGTATAACTGAGTTTATTTTTAAATCGAAAATTCAACTATTCTCAATTTTTGACTAGCTATAGTTATTTCAAAGATTATTCATTTTCATTGGTTCAGCTGTATAATTTGCAAATGTATGTTTAACTTTGAAAAAGTCTTATATTTTTCGTTTTAAATGTCACACACACATCTATTATTATTGCAGAAAGAAATACATTTTCTATCTCTATATTTTAAGATTTGGTTAAATAATAAGTAAAATTTTTCTCACTAAAAATGTATAGAAATTATTTAAAATATTAAGTGTTTGTAATTAATTTTTATAACATTTTTATTGTTTCTTTTAAGTTTTTTAAGTAACATATATATATATATATATATAATATATATACCTTTATAATATACCCGTTTAAAATGTGGTTATGTACATTGTTCCTTCATGTGTAAAATATTGCGAAGACAAATGGAATTTGTATATAACTTTCAAGATATACACAAAATATACCGTCAAATATTAATAAATTAACATTGTATAATTGAACAATTACACTATAATTAATGTAAATTTAATAAAAAAAAGTAGTTAGATTAACATACTTTTTGTATCTTATCTTAATTAAAAACTTTAATTGATACATTTAATTATTTATGACTTCCAATATCTTCATTACATTTTGATATTACTTACAAAAGATTGTAACTATAGAAACTATTCTTACATCTGAGTTTTTCAATAAGTAAAATATTTGAATGATTTTTAGTTTCAAATCGCAAATCATTTCAAAGATTAAAAAAAATTAGTATATCTACAGGTTCGATAGAATTAAAAAGAAATATTGTCAAGATTTTCCCTTCATTAAATTAAATTATTAATAAGTACAATTGATCAGGAAACATCATTTTAAGTAAACAAAATTCTACAATTATAAATTAAAACTATTCAGCCTGATTTGCAGTACTTTTTATCTTTGCATAGAATTTCTAAACAGATAACTTGAAGGTAAAAAAAAGTTTATTTTAACATAATCTAAAATTAAATTTCAAAACATAAAATGAATGTGTATTACAAATAGCAACTGCTTTATTAAAAGAAATGTTGAATACACAAAATATGAAGAGAAATAATAAGATTCTGGCAATTAGGAGAGACAAAAACATAAAGGTAAATGTCTGCTTATTGTATATACATTCTTTTTGTATATGATATATAAAATATTTCTATAAGGTCAATAAAGTGAAGTACAATGTAGGATTTCTGGGGGGAATAGGGACTTGAAAGACGTTAACCAAAAGTGTTATCAGATAACACCATTACAAAGCTCTTCGAGAGAATCCGATCTCGAATCGGTACCTTTATTCTAAACGTGACATGGTAACAAAGCAAGGTGCTGCCATAGTCGAAATTACAATCGCGAGTCCATCGCTGCATCGAAGTTAAAATATTTGCATAAATTTCAGATAAGGTGAAACCCCAACGTAAGGAAAGCTGAAATTATAATCATTATGAATATAAAATGCTTCTCTACCCCGATTGACAAAAGTCGACGAAAATTTCGTTAATTCACTTTCAGAAACGGGTTGATAACTGTGAACCGTCACTTATTCACCGACAGAAGAAAGGATGAATATTAAAGCTCCATTCAGCATTCACTGTGACTGTAATTAACGCTGGCTCTCCTTTAATGATACAAAAGGAAGTCATGATGAGTCCTTATCACAGGTTCGCCAACAAAAATAGAACGCCGTCCCACAGATTATGCCATTTGAATAAGTAACATTCAAGAACTCTCATCTTTTGATTTTTGAGAATGTCACTCTCATATAAATGAATAATTATTCAGAATTGTTTAAATGTTTGAAAAAGTATGAATTATATATATTAAAGAAATGAATGGTATTCACACAAATGTTTAATTACAATTATATCAATAAAGTTCATGGTAAAGAAAGAACTAGCTTTCAAACTACTTTTTTTAAAAAAATTGAGTTATATTTTTAAATATTATGAAGCTATCATATTTCATAACAGAAATTAACAATATATTTTAGCACAATCTACGTAATGAAAATTTTTTCTAATTATTTATAATATTGAGACTTCAATTAAATTAAAGTGTCATTAAAATTCGCTTATGTGAGTTTATAATTCATTGTTGGAATTCTCACAATGGAAGTAATTTGAATGTAGGAATGTATTAAGTATATAAATAAAGAAAACATTTAGAAAATCATAAAATCGAAACTGGTTATTTGTCTATGGTTGTTTCGATATACAATTTAGTATAAAATTTATTCCTATCTCAATTTAGTTTAATTTTTAAGAACTCATAATTAAGCAGACTAGATGCTATCTATATTTATTATTTTATTATATTCTAATTACTACTTAAGGCTAAAAGTGTCATCTGAAAGGCTAACTCAAAATGTGGTAATTAAAATTACTACACGATTAAAAATAAAATATGAAAACGAAAAAAAAAATTTTTAAATTACGACGACGTAAAAGAAAACACTTTTCTTACATGAAAATTTCAGCTTGTTAATAACATTTTATATAACTTCTAAAACATCTTATATAGACTGAAACTAATTTTACTTTAAAAATGTTGAATGATTCAGGGAATTTAACTAAACATTTTCATAGTTTGAATTTAATAAAAAATTCATTTTTAAGAAATATCTACATTCCTAATAATATTTCTGTAAAAATCTACGTTCTTTAAAAATTACAGATGTCATACAAAATTCTAAAGATTATCAAAATTATTCAAAAGCTATTATTTTATAAGTTCTTAACGGTATTTTTATAAATTCATAAATAGTTTAATTTGTAAACGCATTTTATATACTTCATGTTATAAATGAATATCACGGTAATAAAAATTGGTATCTTGTCAAAACTGATATTAATCTATCATTAGACCTGTCTTAAGAAACTTTCATAAAATACTTTAAAATGTTTATATAAAGAAGGATATAACAGAAATTTAGATGCATATTTATAAATTCTACTATATATATAATTTTAATGTAATCTGTGTTTCTTAGTAAAGATATTTTAAAATAAATTGTTTGAATTATTTAATATATAAAATCATTATGTATCGTATTCTAAGCATAGAAAATATTTAAATTTTATTAATTGTAGGAAATTTAAGCGCAAAAAAGTTACTATTACTTTGAATTAAATACTTTGCGAAAAAATATTATTAAAAATTTCATTATATTTCTAGAATTACAAAAAAAATAAATAAAAATAATCAGCAAGAACATGTTAAATTTGTGTGTGATTTAAAATTAAATTTTCCTTAATATTTATTTTTATTAACAAAAATATTATATTAATTAATATAAATCTTATCAGAAAACATAATAAACAACTTTTACACATCAATCAGACATTTTAATATTTATGTACCTTAAGCGAAAATTACAACCCTTTTTTACTGAAACGCACTTTGTAAGCGAAGTTTAAAAAATAGTATGCGAAAGGGGTAACATGCGGCAAAAAGAGTGCATCGACCCCGTTCCATTATAATCTTACACATGTCACCCGTTTCACATTCGTTATACAACCTTATTGTGCAACTTATAGCTCCATTAGTTTTGTGGTTAGTGTTATTTAAAAATTACCAATAATATATTTTACAAACAAGCATATAAATAAAAAGGTTTTAAATTAGAAAAATAATAGTGAAATTGTTTATTTAAAAAAGTTATACCTTTAGGTAGTATTAATTGTTATGGATTCAATAACACATTCCAGTTCTTATTCATTTAAAAAATTTTATCATGAAAAATAATGTAACTAAAATTAACATTTACATTAATAACTATATAAACAGGAAATAGTATTTTTCTTCATTGGAAGTAAAGCTATTTTCCTCACTGGGTCAGTTTCAAAGAAAACCATTGCTAAATGCATGTAAAATTTGCATTTATATTTCCTAAAGTAAAATGGAAACTAGTTTTGATATCATTAATTTGTATGCAGAAGGATTTTGGGTGTTATTATGGAAATAACTGTAAAATAGCTGATTTTATGAAATTCAAAAGTCAGAAATTATTTATTTACTTGAAAAGAGAAGCGTAACTATTCAAAAAAGAATTTTGTTACATTTAACTGAAATGAAATGATTGAGAATTGGTGATGTTGGTTGTTGAGTAATATTTCCATAACTAAAAAAGGCATTAGACTTGTCAAATTAAAAGATTACAAAAGGTAAGGAATATATTAATCAAAAACATGTTACGCTTAAGCGCTAATATGTCACATTTTATCTCAATTCAAATGAAAGCTTATGGGATTTCCCCAAATTGTGATATAAAAACTGCTAAATAAAATGAACTTTTTCTATGTTTTCTGGCGAAAAAGGATAAATAAGTATTATCTTTAGACGTTAACGTTAGAAAAATAAGTATACTTACAAAAACACCAGTTCCCTGGACTAATATGCGGTACAACCTCACAAAAATCCAAAATAGAAATGATTCAGAGACCAACGACCTCTCTAAGTTCAGCTAAACCCAACCACACCATCCACCACTCGTCTTCATTCACTTTCAACCCGACGACTAAACCCTCGTCGAAAAATTGACGCAATTTTTAAAAACTGAACTTGAAAAGGATTTCGAAGTAAACTAAGTAGAAAAAAAAAAAAAAATCAAATCGGAAACTAACAAACACGTCTGCTAACACCCAGAAACCAGAAGAGGATTTTTTAAAAGGGGGGGGGTGAAGGGGAAAAAGATTGAGAATTCTGGAAACAAAACCAAACCTCCTCTAACAGTTTTTTTCCTCATTGTCGAATCTGTAAATTCGACAGTTGTTGCAAATGCATTTGTCAGGAAGAGGAAGTTTTTTTCCCCCTCCTAGATGAGCATGCAGTGGAGAAAGTTCACGAGATCCTTTCACTAAATATACTTGTATTTCAATATTTTATTTTAGTTTTTTTTTTTTTAAAAAAAAGAAGGGATGCAGCCATAGTGGGGTGGAAGGAGTTAAAAAGCTTCAGAGAGGGAAGAGTTGGGGATCCCTTTTTCCTGTACAGCTGTCTGTGCAGCATCCGGACACGAACGTGCTGCCCGCGTGTGCCTGAAGGGGGACCCCCAGGGCAGCTGCTGATAAGAGTCCCCCTTCTTTTGGTGGTGCAGAAAGGAGTGAAAAGGAGATGATGACCCCCCCCCTCGCATCCATTTTTTTTATCCAGAAAAGGCCTTCCTATTTCGCCGAGGTACTAAATTGTTGAATTCCAAACTCTGCGATAGAGGATGCGGATTTTCAGGATCAAATGTGAATGAACTGAGAAGCCCTCACTGTAACCATGGCCATGCCCGATAACTTCTAGTAACAGGTATATGCCGTAGAGAAGGAAGTAGCTTTCATTTCCGCATTGCACCAAATGGCAAAGATGTGTAACCTTTAGTTCATTTTTAGACGACCGTTTCAATTTCAGATTTTAAATAGTTTTTTTTTTTTGAAGTTTTTGTAATAATTTGATAAATGAGTATTTGATTTCTATTTTACTACATATTGAATTCAATTATGACCTAATTTTAAATTACAAGTGGTATCCGTTTTATAAAATTGATTGCCCGTTAATAATAAAAACACAATTTATGGAAAATATAATGAAACTCAATTGATGAAATTTACCAACTAAAATTTGTAGCTAAATTAAAAATATTTATATTTTTAAAGATATTTTTATGTGTAATTAAATATTAATTCTGTAAGAACAATAAAGTTGAAAATTCAAAGATAAACAAACTTGCTAAATGAAATTTAATATACAAAATCAAATATTGTTAAGTTGAATTTAATAAAACTATAAAAGCTTTTCTGGATTAATTATAGTTTACTCTGTAAAAGCTTAAATGTTTATTTCCTCATATGAATATAAATGTATAAAATATTTATGTTTTAGAAAGAAAGCGTTAAATTTTCTTAAAATATTTAATTTTTTATCAATGAAAATCTTTAAACATTGCAATAAACTGATTAAAAAAAATTAAGAATTTTTAACTATCTTAATTTCCTCATGGGGTTTTTTTCACTTTACTTTTATTGCAAAAAAAGCATTCTATATAAACCGTAATGGTTTTTTACCATCTGTTTTTATTTTCGAGAAAAGTTTTTACATTTCAATATTTTGCAAGATTATGGTTTTTTTTATTTCAGTTATTTAATGAAGTAGAATATTAAATAACAAATACACATATTTCTGCTAAAATTTCAAGTGACACATTTAGTATTAAATATATAAAACATTTTAATTTACAGAATACAGCTGTACAGTTTCATTCTATTGAACATGACAAACTGCCCTACTATAAAGAATAGAATCCTTATTGATTAAATTAGATTAAAAAAAAACACTGTTTTACGTAACTTATTAACATTTAATTTTGTCATGCTATCTATAAAAATTTTATTATCTAAAACAATAAAGTTATGTTTTTCCTATTTATAATAATCTTGTTTGAAAACGATATATAAAACATTTACCATCGTTAGCAATACATAAAAATGTTGAACGTGGCATAAGAATAAAAAGGTTAAAAACGAAATCCTAGAAAAATGTAAAAGAATTCAAGATAAAAGCAAAGAAAAGGAGAAGAAGAAAGAGGTTTCAATAAAAAAAAAGTAAGTAAGATAAATACGGTAATGAATGGTGACCTGCCACGTTCAGATGTTCAAGAAAGAGGGCATCTTTAAAAACGTTATTGATTATAAAATTATTGATCTTGATTTTTTTTTTGTTAAAAAAGGGAAAAATTTGAATACGTTTACCATGATATTTTATGCTTTTACTACACGTTTATCATTCTTTGCCTCATTTCTATTTCAAAGTTACGGAAATAAAGCGGCATTTGTATTTTTAAGAACCCAATGAAGACTTAGAAAAATAAATGAATAAAATGCTATCTTTCACGGTAAAAATGAAGCAATTTATTTTTCTGGTTTGAACATCATATTCACTTATTTTAAATTGAATAGACCACAATTTTTTTAATATCGAACAATATCTTAAACTAAGTCTCCAAATAATTTGTTTACTTGAATAATTTTAGCTTTTCGTTTGGTGATAACGTATTTCTAATTGTTGAAATTCACTCTAATTATCTTAAAAACGAATATCTTGTAATATTTTAAGGTAAAGTAATTTATTCTAACTAAAACACACACAGAGTTTTGCAGCACACATGAAATATAAGAATTAATAGACTCGAATATCGCTTATTAATATTTCCTATTTATTATATTTTATTGTAGTTTTTTATTCTCTGTTCCTTAATATGTGCAAAATAAGAATTCAGAACGTTTCTTTGGTTAAAGGAAAAAACTAATTACTTATTTTTGAAAGTCTCATAAAGTTGTTAAAATCTTAAAATTTACAAAACAGTAGGTCTTAAACGGATAATTCCTGTAAATTATAATGATAGTTCTGCAATTTATCTTTTCATATAAATGTGTTAAGAAGAATATCATAAAAAAATGCTGTAAAAAAGCTTTAAAAATAATTATGGGAAAAACAAAATAAAATAATATGATGAATATAATATAAGAAAAGATAGTAGAAACTTAATGCAAGTACATTGATACAAACAAAGAATACAATCATTTATAGATTTCTTTTAGCTACAACTATATTCATAATAGAATTTTACTTTATTGTTATGTAAGAATTCCAGTATATATTCCATTAAATTATTATCTGTTTAATTATTTTACTGATAAAAATGTGAATATTTTACAATTATTTTTAAATAAACATATTTATAAGAGATTTTTTAAAATTCATGTGCACATAAATTTACATATTTTTATTGAATAAGAGAACTTATGAAAAATTAAATAGAGACAAATACTACAACGGAAAAAATCCATGGGAAAATTTTAAATTAAATTAACCTGAATCAAAAGTATTATTTATGATACTACTCATAGAACTTTACAGAAAAACTTCGACTTTAAAAAGCTGATACAGATAGCATTTTTAAAGATTAAATTAAGCAAAACTATTCAAAAATCCGTTATATTAAATAGACGAAAATCCATTGTAAAGTTGTTTCACAAATATAAAATTGTAAAATGAATGGCCAATATATTCTAAGTTAAAAAATTATCTTTGTTGCAATCTCCTAAAGATAAACAGAAGTATAGATACGGAATGTTTGTTTCGCACAACCTGATTATTGGATTAATTATTTAAAAGTCGAAATCTTTGGATGTTAATTATTTGGCTCAATACATATAATTTTTCACAAAAACCAATGCAAATGATATACAATTTTTTCAGTATGTCCTGTGATTGTGTAGAATAACCACTTTTATTTTTCCCCCTCAAGAACCAGTAAGTAAGTCTCAATTTACTGAATCACTTTGTATTTGTTCCATAAATCTCATGAGAAATAAAAAATTATTCAATGAAAACTTTTCCATAAAGAAGTTTCTGATGCACCATTTCATTAAATATATATATATATATATATATATATATATATATATATAAATGACTTATATAATTACATCTAATTATATATGTCATTGAAATATTTAATTCCTGTAGGAAAAACGAAATACGTAATCTCTCACAAAGTATACATAAAGAAAAATTATGCTAGCTGCTGTAAAAATATTATTTTAATCAAATTTCTAATGATTCAACAGAATCAACAAAAAAAGCATGAATTTGGTTCAGGGTTATTTTTTTTTATCAAGCATAACCAAGAAAAAATATATATAAATTAAATCAAAGGAAACATTGGTAAAATTTTATCAATAACTGAAATTTTAAATTTTCTGCAAAAGCAAGTTGGTTGATAATTTTCAAGAAATTCACCATTTGAAAATTCATAAAATTTAAATACACTAAGCAAATAATTCAGTCAGAATTCTTAATTTGAAGTGAAGTAAGATATCCTGTTCTTACTTTTAATAATAAACATTGTTCAATTTTAACATTATATTAATTTGCAATAAGATAATTTTGAAATTTTGATAATCAAAGAACGAATATGATAACAATAAATAAATGATAATCGAAATGAATTTTTTTATCAGTTTTTCCTAATACTTCACCCCATAATTCTAAAACATTCAAAATTTAATATTGCTTATAGTCATAGAAACAAAAAAATTATGCAATTGTGATTACGTTGTAGACTAAAATATGTAGCTAAGCTTGAAATTTTTTTTCAAAAAATGTATTAAAAAGCTGTAAAAAAAATCAATGACATATTTTAAGAAAAAAGCAAGCACGTTGATTGGATGAAAAATAGATGCCTGCTTGTTCATCTGAGTAATACGCCTCATCATCCATGGGCGTTAATCAGTCTCGGTATTGTTAAGAAACTCGTTTTAAGCTTATGAGAAGAAGCAGTTTTAAGTTGCAACCAAAATTTTTAATTAATGATGTCAAACACAGTATAGAAAGTATAGAAAGTTAGCATCTGCCAGCGTTTAATCTTACCATGAAAAGAGCCGAATTTGAGATTTTGCAGAATCATTTTCATATTTACCTCGATCGCTGAGTTTCCCCCAGGAGCTTTAAAGCTTGTGGGGTTCTACAGGAGACTAATAATTAAATTCTCTTAAGACAACGAACAGCTTTTCTGGAATGGTTTTCATTAACTATTAATTTCAATACAAATTTCAGTGAATAATAAATAAACTTTGTAGCAAGATGTACGATAATGCTGCAGATTTAAAGATGATATGAATGCATGGATATCACCAAAACTTGACCATTTAATGAAGGATACTAGTTAAATAGCAATTCTTAGGGAATTTATCAGCCTGGTTGGTATAAAGAACTTGAGGATGTTAATTTGTAAGCTGATATTCTGTATTTATTTTATTCTACTGTGCGTTAAATAAGATTATAAATTAATTATATAAGAATCTATTTTGACACAGTGTACTGAGTACCAAAAGTGTTTAAGATTGTTGTAAGACTTTTTGATATTCACAACTTTATTTTTTCTGAAACGACATTTATAAACGGCAGAATTAATTTAAGTATTAACAACTCAATGACATTATTATGCTAATATAAATGATAAAGGCTCCTTTTTTGGCATTCTTTAGTCAGTAAATAATAAAAATAACTTTTCACTATAAAGAAAAGAAAGCTAGCATGTAATAGGGGCAAACTGAATTTTTTAAAGTATTTGAAAAATCAAAATTGTTTGGTTAGGAAATAAGTCTCTGTTGTTATCAAAAAAATTTCGGTAATAAGCAGGTTTTCTTGATAAGGCTGTTTTCCTTATCAATTTTATATTGTGTAGATTGTAATCTGTTTCATAAAGATGTTAATAAAGCAGTTTTATTAAAACAAACAGGTCTTCCTTATCAGATCTTCCTTGAGGCAATAATACATTATACGGCTTTAATAAATTAAATTTGCTAATCTAAAAATAGTCATTTAAATATTTGACTTCTATAGTATTCTACGTAACCTTAGATAATCTGTATTAATTATTTTTTAAAAATATACATATTAATATGAAAACTAATCAGTTTTGCTTTTATTGATATATCTTTGCGTTTTATGTACAGGTTCAAGAGTTTATAAATCTTTTAAAAGTTTTGAACAAGAATCATTTTCGCAAATCTATTTTAAAGCCATTAAAACTCAGTTTTGATTCTGTTCAATATTCTTAAATTATTTACTTGAAGTCAAGCTTACATAAGTTACAAGCTTGAAAAATACAGAAACCAAATCCATTTATTATGGTGATTGTTTGATCACTCAAACAAAAAAAAAATTTACGGTCTAAAAATTTGCACAAAATTATAAAAATTATTTGCCATTTTATCAGGAAAAAAATTAAACCTTCAAAATGCTAGATATTAGCTTTGCTTCTTTTAATGTGTTTCAGAAAATTATGCCACACTTTTATAGCATAGACACTAACATCAGAAAAGATAAATTTAAATAGGCAATGGCACATGTATTGCAAAATTCTTAAATTCAATCCTTGTCTTTAATTAAATAGGTTTCTTTTTATCTGGATTCTATTGACTTCATTACTATCCAAGTCTGTGTAATTCTGAGTGGAACATACAAACATATCAACAGCCTGGTAATCATTTCAAGCTTTGCAATAACATATTTTCAGAAATAAATTTAACAGAATTGTATCAAGTTGCTTTAATTTGCCAATATTCATCATAAAAATATTCATGCATTCTAAGTGATTTCTGTTAAGGAATTACAAATAAATGTAAGTAAAACAAGGGAAAAGTTGAAGAGCGTGGATTTATGCTAAACAATGCTACAAAGCGTTGGATGATACTATATGAGTTTTGGAAATTTATTTCAATTCATTTTTTAATCTCCTGTTCATTGCTCATCTACTTTGCTTTTGAATGACATCCCAACATAGCTTATCCATTGTTGTTATTGTCGTGTGTCAGCTAGGCTGGCTTTATGGGGTACGTCGCTTCACTTTTTCAACTGAACCATATTTTGGTGTGGAGTCCGACTTCCACAGTACACACATGCCATCGGTACCCTTTTATAGGGTAGGCAACCATCCACAAACCATTCATAGAAAGAAAGTACAAAGGCAGGATATAGATAGAGAAAGAAAGTACTTCCATGCCCGAACCGCGACTCGAAACCAGGACCTCCCTACTCACAATCAGGCACACCGACCACTATACAAGTAGGGCGGCAGCCTATCTATTTTTTCCTAAGAATCACAACATATTAAAAATATATAATATCCTGTTTCGTATTACAAGCCAGTAAGATTAGTTACAATTTTTTGACACTCAACCTCTGAACAGCCATTTCTTGCACAAGGGCACTAATTAGACCGGAACCTAAAATTTAAAGTGGATTCCGTACCACTACGACATCCAAACCCAAAGTGATTTTTGAAATCGAAAGAAAAAGCTTAAGCTGTTGAACCAAAGACAAGAGAATTAAGTATTCAGCTGCACACTAGGCGGCCATTAACAAGAAAACATTAGTAGATTTGAGTTATGGACAAATTTCCTGTGTATCATATAAACTGTATATTACATCATCATTTGAAATCGTTTAATATCTTTCTTTGAGATATTTTATTGGTGTATCTAAAATCATTAATTTGTAATTTTTTGAACAACTTTTGTGTGTGTGTGTGTGTGTGTGTGTGTGTGTGTGTGTCACACACACATATCCTAAATGCAACAAACCACTAATAAAAATTCCCTTACAAATGCAATCTAATAATTTAAAGTATATTCTCATTTTCTAGACTGTGTATCATCGCAACATGAAGCTCTTACTCATCATCTGTGTATGAATTACAGCCTTGTATTCAAAAAGATATATTTATCTAAATATTTTACAATTATATGTATTTATTTATGTAAATATTTGATAAAATCAGAAGTAATCATACTTTGTCGTAAAATGTAAATAAATTATAGAAAGAAATTTATGCTTCAAAATAACAGGGATCGTGCCTATTTATTTTTAAAAGGAAATTTGTGAGATAGAATATTAAGAATATTTTTTATTTAATTTTTTGAAAGTATTTTCCAAATTAGAGAATTAATATGATAATTACTGCCACTTCCTTTTAGAGCTATTGTCATTTACGACATCATTTTGATGTGCTGCATAAATGAATAATTATTACACAACGTCTAAGCATAATATTTTTGGAATAAAATTTAAGACATTTTTATTGAATAATAATAATAAGCAAAGATAACAAAATTACCCCAAAAAACTAATTGATGGTGTTGTGAAGAATTTTATAAAAATTTTTAATCACTTACAATATTAAAAAAAAAACATTTATAGCACACAGAAAAGTGTTGATAGGTTTTAATACAAAAAACGAAAAGTTTTCATTTTTAACACGTTATTAAAAAGTAGGAGGGAGAAATATCATCAGCGACACAAGTGACTATCGGAAGAAAAGAGAATCCTCAGCAAATAATGAACAATATATTATCATGAGAGAAAAAAGTAACATCCCTTCAATAATTAAAATACCACCTGATATCACGGACTATTTAATTCTTTTAAATAAACTCGAAGGAGAGGAAAAAATTAACTAACTTCTCCCAGATTCGGGAGAAGAAAAAGGGAACGCGATGTATCATCAGCTATTGAAGAAATGTGCAGAAAAAAATAACTTTATTCATTACACAATTCCCATCCACTTTATTAGCATACAAACTACATCAAGTGGATAAAAATGTCAGGAGTTTATTAAAAACAAATAAATACATTTAAAAAAATAAGAAGAATGTAGGGCACCGTCCCGATAATGGGCCGATGTCGTTATCGCAGGTTAGTTCTCATAGCGATAAACGAGCCTTAAAGAGAATTGCTAAGGTGCTTGGGGGAGGGGTGAGCTCAAAACAATGACTACCTCCCCCCTCATCTAATCTTTCATTTCTTCGGCAGCTGACGTCTCAATAATTTCACGACATCGTAATAGAATGAAGAGGAGATAGAAAGAAGAGATAAAAAGAGTTTGCCATTGATTAAACTTTTCTTCAACCTTTTGCCTGAAAAATAAAAGTGAAAGGAATTAACTGGAAATGAGTTTAAATTTTCGCACCGACGTCATTATTTTTGCTATTTTTTTATTCAAGAAATAAAAAAGAAACAGTTTTAAATTGTCTCCACATCCCCTTGCTTATTTATTAATTTTACAATTTAGGTTTTAGATTTTCTGAAAATGGAAAGAAGGAACCATGAAAAAGGGATTTGATATGAATTCTGTTCGATTGTGCTTTGTCATTTAGGATTATGAAATATAAACTCATTTTCATTTTTTAAAGGAAAAACAAATATTCGCTATATTGTATTTGCTGTATTTTGAATCATCTTTTTCTACCAATTAGAAATGAATATATTTCGCTCTATATGTATTTTCCAATCGCAATTGAATCACGCAGACTCCTTTATCCACCCTTGAAACTTTATTCTATGCATTCCTATCAAAAATATTCGATTGTGTTTTGTCATTTAGGATTATAAAATGTAAACTCATTCACTTTTTGTAAGGAAAAACAAATAGATATTCACTATATTGTATTTGCTGTACTTTAAATCCTCCTTTTCTACCAATTAGAAATGAATAGGTTTCGCTCTATATGTATTTTCCAATCGCAATTGGCCCTTAAACTCCTTTATTCACCCTTGAAACTTCATTTTATACATTCCTATTAAAAATTTCATTTTATAGAGGGGGAATAATCATTATATCATGACTAGCAGATACGTATTCAAATTTTTTGTATTACATTCATTAACTGATTTAAAAATACATTCTAATGCTTTCTTACAGTTACAGAACATAAAATAAATATTTTTTATTATGAATTACAAGTTATTGAACAGTTTATTATGAATTACCAGTTATTACCAGTTATTGAACAGCGCCAGCCAAGGACTAAGATTTTTAACAGGGAAAATTATAATTAGGGATAAAATTATACACTCAGTCTAATTTAAATCTTAGCACTAATCTAAAAAAATGAGGATGTACACTTAAATTAAAGCTAAATTTTAAAATTGTTGATATAGTCTATTTACTGATAATTCATAACCACTTTTGATTGATGTTTTAAGGCTACCATTTTTTATAATACTCAACCTACATCACAGATTTATTTATATATCCAATTAGTACGATAGCACTAATAAAAAATTTTATTTTTTTAAATTTCCAAGACTTATTTTGAGAAAATTTATCATCTGTTACATTCGCTCTCTCAAGGTTAATAAATAAATAAATTTATGTATGAACTATTTTTCGATATCGTTAAGAAAATTTCTTGAATGAGATTAAAATATCTGAATGCAATTAATTTGTGCAGTTTAAAAATTCCCTTTTGATTGCACAGTCGAGACAAAATTAAAAATAAATGTTTCATTTTAACAAAATTGTAAAATATGCTTTTATAAATTTAAGTATGATATACAATTTAATGCCAGGCCTGTTTTATGCCACTGAACTTTCAATCGAATTTTTAACTCTTTGGCTTCCTGTTGATGGATTGGACAGGATAATCAGAACGCCTCGGATATCAATGTTTGTAGTAATGCAAAATTGAATTCAAACTGTAGGTAATAGTTGTATTAGTATGCGTGTAAAAAAAAAGAAAGTTCAAATCTATAAATGAAGGATTCTACATATTCTTTTAGGTCCTATATACAAATCGTTCAATATCATTTCATAGATAGAAAGTTATGTTCATATACCAAAATGGAGAATCAGAAGAGAAGTGTGTGATCAGTACAATTAGAGCTAATTGGAACTACTCTTTAGTAAACTAATGTACGGTGTCAATCTTATTCAGTTTAATTTAGTTATTCATTCGCTTAAATTAAAATGAATTCCGTTTAAAAATTAAAAAATTAATATTCTGAAATAAAGACAATCGCCTTTTTAAGACATCATATTGAATTTCGGATTGTAAAATAACTATTTTTATTGGAAACTTAAAGAAAAATATTTCACATTAGATAAGAAATAACATAGATTACAAGTCAGCCAGAAATATTTATTTAAAGAAAGATTTGTCATTTCATTTATATTTTTTGTTACAAAATTTAGACTTTAAATTCAATTATGTATTTCACTTATTTTTGCTTCTTATTTTATTTAATCCTGTTTTGTACCAATGCATGATTCGTATGAAACCAAATTTTATTGATTTTGATTTCATTCCATATTCAGAAAAATAAATATATATAAATATATTACCTTTATTTACTATCCTAAATTATTTCATTCTTTTCAAAATATTTTCTTAACAGTGATAAATTTCCAAATATGGCAAAAAGTATGAATGTTTAACAGCAATATAAATAAAAGTTAATATTTTTTATTAATATTTATAAATTTACTCAACATTTCAGTAAAAATGTTTTGTGAGTAATGTTCTGTAAATTTCTAGTAGAATTATTTCTAATAAATTTTTATATTAAATTGAATGAAATTTTTATTTACTTAAAATACTTTCTTGTTGAAGATTTTGAATTTAATAATTATAACTTAAGAAATAAAATTCAGAACAAACAGTTTTTAATTTAACATTTACGAGAAATGCTTATTTTAAATTCTATATACTCTGGGAAATGTTCTCTTTAAACCAGAGAAATGTTTATATTTTGTGAATCATTATATATACATATATTATTCCTTTTATTTAAATGATTTATTAGTTCAATTTATTATTTGTGTGTTCAATCGATATTGATAGTAAATTTAAGATGTATAATTATTTTCCACTACACTTAGCATATAAAAAATACAAGTAAAATAATACATTAATTTTTATTTAAAATATTTTTTTGGAGGAATGAAGAGCATACATTCCTTCCTTAATGCATAATAATGTTACATATTTTTGCCTTAATTTAGATTGCTTAAGAAAAAATTTAAAGTAAATAATTAATTAATTAAATTTTTGTTAATGATTAAAATGATTGTTAATACGTTTTGTTAATTTTTAAATTAATAAAAGTTAACATCTTTCTATTATAGAATTATTTTTAAAATGTTCTCAATATTTTTAGCAGATAATCCACAATCAGTAAATCTTACTTCGAAAATGGAATGAGCAATCATTACAATTGAATAATTTCAACAATTATTAGTGAAAATAATCATTACTGAATTTGATTGATTCTGTTACCTCAAAATAATGATAACATTATAAAATTATATTTAAAAAAGTGCTGAAAAATAAAATTAATTAAGTATTTATTTCATACTTTATGAAAGTTAAATATATAGTAAATGCTCTTTTATCAAGTGCATTGACTTATTTAAAGTAAAACAGTCAGTCCTAATTACATATTGAGAGAGAGAGAGAGAGATACTGATTCTTTTGTTATAAATATAATGCATAATTACTTTTTATCATTATTTGAAACATTTACCCTAATTTTTTGGCTGTTTACAGAATATTTAAAACAAAACTTTCCACGATACTCAAAATAAATACGATACTCTCATTTATAATATATGTAAAATATGTCAAACGAAACATTTTTACTAAACTTTTTTTTTTTTTCGAAAATAATGTTCAAATAGAGTTGACACATTGGAATACTTATTTTTAAATTTAAAATAACCCAAAAATATTTATAAAAAAAGTAACGAAGTGCAATGTTTAAAACTTTAGAAGTGTGTTTTTTCAGAATTAATATTGTTTCGAATCTTAAATTTAACTTCAGAGTTATTTACAAAGTATCAACATTTCTATTTGATCCTTTAAAACCTTTTTCTCGCTAGAACGCTTATTGTTGAAAGTTCACGTTGTATTATTTTCTTTAGTCACGGAATTTCAACATTACTCTTACAAGCTTATACTAAACTAAGTGAGCATGTATTTTTTTTATTTAAAGCACATTTTAATATAAAAAAAAAAGATTCCCTCCGTTAGAAATGGGAATAAATTTGCATTAATGCGAATATATTCGCTTGATGGGGAAAATGCACTTGAATGTATTTCATATAGGTTAAGTTTTTGTATGCAAATATACATATAAAAAAGCACGCAAGGAAAACTACCGCTTTTATAGAGACACAGAATTTATTTTCCTGGTTTTTCAATATGAAACTTTGCTTACAGCTATAAGTTTAACTTACGATTCCAGTATGATTATGTGAAGTGTAAAATAACAATATTTTTGGTATTACCATGTTATATTACTCGTCATATAGCTTTCAATTAAAAATAACAGTGAGAATAATTTTACTTATTTTACCGTGATTTTTCTAAGTGTTTGTACTCAAAATTTGGCCGGACTTAAGTTTATATCCTCATTTTATTTTGATTTCTATTGTCGGAATCAAGTACATCTTTATGCAAAAACTATTTCGTGCATATTAATAGGCTGGTGACTGACTAACAGCATAAAAATAAATTGATTTGGGCATTTAGACAATAATATGAAATTAAAACTTATACATATATCTAAATACGACACTATTGATATTTAATCAGTTATTATTCTTCACATATATTTGAAAAATAAACGCCTTACAATATAAGTTCAACATAAAGATAATTTACTTTCTTTGAATAATAACAGTCATTTCAAAAATTAATAAATATCTCTAAATCCCTTTAAAATATTAATTAAATATTTTAATTACCATTCTTTTATTCTCCTCTTAGCATTTTACACAAAAAGTTTTTCAATTATTACTATGGAACGCTTTATTGTTTTGATCTTATAAATCTCAGACGAAATTTTTTCTTATAGTGCTTTGATTATTTAAATATTGTCTATAACTTAAGATTGTTTGTATTAGCCATTTCCATGACGTTGCTGACGTATAAAGAATAATTTATAAGGCAACTATTTCAATTAAAAAACGTTTCTAACATTTTAGAAACAAACTATAAACTAGAAATAACTGAAATGAAGTTAAATAAATACCAAGGAATTGTTGGTCATATTTATCGCATTAAAAACTTAAGAAACTTTAAAAAATGACGTTTTACATCTTACGAATGAAAATCTTTACATCTTGCAATATACCTGAAAACAAATGTTTTAAATTTGGAGATACAAATTGAGTATAATAAATTTTTCAATTGGAAATGCAATCTGACTAATAGTAACTCAAATCAGATAATGATAACGTATGATATAAAACTGTTATCAATCAAGATATGGGACGGTTTTATGGCCAAAAATGAGCAGGCTGCGGCAATCAAGTTATGGGACAAAAATTACGAAATCTGTTAAATATTCCCAACATCACACAGTAGTTTAAGATTGGGTGTAAAGCTAATAAAATCCATGCCAAAAATACTAGGGCAGTTTTATTAATAAATAATTTTCCTTCCATTAATTTGAAGTAAAAGGTAGGAATTTGAGGCAGAAGATTTTAATTTGCTACAGCGGAAATTATTCAACTTGGAATTTGAAATTATATCTTCTTGAGTTTATTGAAAAGCGGTAGATAATTATTTACGGGTCTGAGCTGTCATCTCTACATTACTAAGAATTGAACGTTCAATAAGGCAGCACGTGTAGGACTGTGAGTATACTTAAATATTCATTCCTGTAAGGGAATTCCAGTTCTTAGGTCAACATCAGTGCAGCTATTTCCTACTCCATCATCGTATTTTAGACACAAGTGTTCAGAGAATTCCAAATGAGCCTTAATTCGTTGCTTAACTTTTAGAAGTAATTTTTTTTGCATTTGTCAATCAATCATGTTAATGTATGCATACATACACACATACACATGCATACACACGTATACATACATATATGCATACATACATACACACATGTACATGCACACACATATGCATGCACACATATATACATGTAGACATATATACATTCACACACATGTACATACACACACCTATATATGCACACACCTATACATGAATACACGTGTACATATAATTTTTTCTCATATTAAAATCACCTGAAACAAATTTTTTTATAATTATTCTTAAGACCAGCAACTACATAAGGAAATATTCATCAGATTCTTAAATTATTTTCATTCATAAGATATACATGTTTCACATGGTAACAGAAAAAGTGAGAAGATATATAGTTAGTATACTCTTTTATAGTGTTCATACTCTTCTATAATTCCTTGCACTTAATGGATTTTTGCTTGTAAATCATCTATTATAATGTCTGCATCTGCATATTTATTTGCTATTTCAGAAATTACAGCAAAACAATATTTAAAACGATTTTGTTATAATTATTTGAAGTAATTATAGTATAAAAATGGTTATTTTGAAAAAATTATAAAAACTATTTTTGATCTCAAATATTTCGCATATTATAAAAAATATTTCTATGTTTATTATATTCCCAATTAATTCCTTATATATTTTTAAAGGAATTAATTTGAATGAGAAAACAATTTCCTCAAATATTTGAACTGAAAATTTATATTATAAAAATAAAAAAAAATTGCATGTTATCAAAGTCAATAAAATCATAACTTCTATAAATGTAACAGCAACTTATTTGAGAATACCTTTAACCTTCACAAATTAAATTAAATAAACAAAAAGGTTAATTAAATACTCTTAAGTCGCTTTAAAGTATAAAATATTTTGTGCTGTAACAAACTACAAGATTTCCATCAAAGAGAATTTTGTCTATAAGTTTGTTCAAAATACAGGATTATTAACTTTAGAATTTTTACTAATGAAATTATTTAATTTAAAAAGAGATTTAGGTTTTTTTTATTTTTACTCTCAAAAGCACAAAAGATATTGATGCTTTTCTTAACAAATTACAGTTCAGTCAGATTATTAATCCAGTCAGACCAATAAAAATATTTTTGAGAAAAAAATTTTATAAGTTAAAACACCAAACTTTAATTCTGCTCCTTAATTGAGAACATGAGAGATATTTCTAATCGAACAAAATGAAAAAATTAGAAACATAATTTATAAATATTTTAATTTACAGTGTTAAAGCAGTTTTATAGTACTATTGTATAAGTGATAATATTCCTTAATAATCTGTTTCTGGCATAGCAAAACAATTACGAAGATTTCTACAAATATTATGCCTAAATAAAATGATCCAAGTATAATAATCACCGAATATTCACAAAACAAAAGAATTATTAAAGACCAATTCAAATATCAAAATCATCCAATCTGAAAAATGATTTTAGATTCTGTAATTGATATAAAATCATTTTAAATTCTTTGTAACATAAAACTATATGTATAATTTCCTAAAAAAAATAGAATTTCTTTCCTCGTTTAGGATTTGTATTATATTATTCTAATGTGTATGTAGCGTATTAACCTCATTTATTTGTAAATTTGTTATGCTTCTTTTGAATAAAATTATTTTTTCTTTATTTTTTTTCTCATGTGTTTACATATTTCATATGTTTGTTTTGAATAGTATCTACAAAAATTGTACTTTTTTTTAATAACTTTAAATAAAATATCATGAAAAATATATTTTTCGTAAATCTAATTACTATAATCTTTTTATGTAATGGGATTTTCATTCAATAACAAACTTTTGTTTCTCATTTCAAGAGAGAAAATTTGCACAATTTTCCTTTTTAGATTAGAAATATATCTCATTAGAAAAAAATTGTTACCAAAAATATTTAATAGTTATCAAATTACCATCGAAACCATTTAAATGATGGAAAAATTTTTAAATGTTGTATTTGGTTTTTTAAAGGAAAGGGCCTCATATTTTTACACGTGATGCTCCAGAGAAAAAAAAAATGCTTTAAAAAAATTTCAAAATTAGGTCAGGGGCAAATTAAAGGTGGTAAAAAAAAAGTTTTTTTTCTTTCCTACAGAAACTTGCGTGAAATACCGAAAACAAGGTGTGCACTAGTGAAACATTTTTTAACCCAAATTTTGGGGCCACCAATAATTTAGTATGTAGCTCGGAAATTCTAAAAAAAATGGGTCACCCTTTTTCCCCTTTTGAGGGTAGATAAGGGGCAAGCATAGTTTTTCAGTCAATGGTGTTACCGTTACCTAAGGGGCGACCTTGAAAAACCATCCGCTGGTATAGGGATGGCAAAAAAAATACTATGACGTCATTCAGTTGTACAATATTGTTAATGCCAAGGTCACTCTCACTAGAAATGTTTCTAAAGTAATATAAATATAAAAGACATTACTTCATCAATATTCTATATCTATGAGACAGATATTTACTTAATTAAAAAAAGCTTACTTACAATGTTTTAGTTTTTATTCTTTATGTAAGTTTCAATCGTGTCCATCGAGATTTGAATACCATTCTTTAATAAACTTAACTCTTTTTTAATTTGTAGCTTTACTTTATCATAACTTTCAGGAATATACATTCGCTTCATTTGAAATAGTACTGAATTTATAAAAAAATTCATTAATTTCTACTAAAAATATAAGTCATTACTTCGTTAATATTCTACATCTATAAGACAGGTATTTACTTAATTAAAAAAAAGCTTACTTCATTGATAAATGTTTTAGTTTTTATTCATTGTGTAAGTTCCTATCGTGTCCAACTTCGAGATTTGCTTATCATTCCTTTATAAATTTAACTCTTTTTTAATGTGTAGCTTTACTTTATCATAACTTCCAGGAATATGCATTCGCTTCATTTGAAATATTACTGAATTTATAAAAAATTCATTAATTTCTACTAAAAATATAAGTCATTACTTCGTTAATATTCTATATCTATAAGACAGGTATTTACTTAATTGAAAAAAAGGTTACTTCATTGATAAATGTTTTAGTTTTTATTCATTGTGTAAGTTCCTATCGTGTCCAACTTCGAGATTTGCTTATCATTCCTTTATAAATTTAACTCTTTTTTAATGTGTATCTTTACTTTATCATAACTTCCAGGAATATGCATTCGCTTCATTTGAAATATTACTGAATTTATAAAAAATTCATTAATTTCTACTAAAAATATAAGTTATTACTTCGTTAATATTCTACATCTATAAGACAGGTATTTACTTAATTAAAAAAAAGCTTACTTCATTGATAAATGTTTTAGTTTTTATTCATTGTGTAAGTTCCTATCGTGTCCAACTTCGAGATTTGCTTATCATTCCTTTATAAATTTAACTCTTTTTTAATGTGTAGCTTTACTTTATCATAACTTCCAGGAATATGCATTCGCTTCATTTGAAATATTACTGAATTTATAAAAAATTCATTAATTTCTACTAAAAATATAAGTCATTACTTCGTTAATATTCTATATCTATAAGACAGGTATTTACTTAATTGAAAAAAAGGTTACTTCATTGATAAATGTTTTAGTTTTTATTCATTGTGTAAGTTCCTATCGTGTCCAACTTCGAGATTTGCATATCATTCCTTTATAAATTTAACTCTTTTTTAATGTGTATCTTTACTTTATCATAACTTCCAGGAATATGCATTCGCTTCATTTGAAATATTACTGAATTTATAAAAAAATCATTAATTTCTACTAAAAATATAAGTCATTACTTCGTTAATATTCTACATCTATAAGACAGGTATTTACTTAATTAAAAAAAATCTTACTTCATTGATAAATATTTTAAACTTTATTCATTGTGTAAGTTCCTATCGTGTCCAACTTCGAGATTTGCATATCATTCCTTTATAAATTTAACTCTTTTTTAATGTGTAGCTTTACTTTATCATAACTTCCAGAAATATGCATTCGCTTCATTTGAAAAACTACTGAATTTATAAAAATTCATTAACTTTCCACTAAAAGTTTTATTCATTAAAATTTCAAAGTAAAGAAGCATTGCGCATCCTTAGATGGTTATATTTAAAGTATTTTCAAATACTTACAAGCATTCATGAAAGAAAGTTATGGGAATATATTTTCACTATTTTATTAAAAAAACTCAAGCATGAATAATAACCAGAATCCTTTATTATATACTATTTATTGCAGGATGCTCATAGAATCTAAATATTTACTTATGTTGCGAAAATCTGAAAGTGTGTCACTCCGTGAAATATATGGAAACATATTTCGCAACTTACTATTTTAATTTTACACGCTTTAACAATGATGCTTTTATGATTAAGAATTACTGACAACACATTATATTATAGAATATAATGATGTGCTTAAAAAGTAATCCTTAGTCATAGATGTATTTCAATATATTATAATTAAAATTACTTTCAACACATTTATTACAAAACTATTATCATTATTGTAATTAATAATATTATTAATAATATATTATTAATTATATAAGAAAATATTATCCTACATGTAAATAATCATTTTGAATTCCTTACATAAATAAAAACAAAATCGATTTCAATTTATTATTTATTTGAAATATTTTAGTATAAAATAATTACCTGCTTAAATATTACTCTAACAAAAAAATTCAAATTATAACGTTTATTGTAATTTAAACAAGTAAGTGTTACTTGTTCAAATTACTAACAATTATCAGTATAAATAACACTTACTTGTATTTTATAATATAAATTTTGTAACTGTGTAACTATAATTTGTATTTGTAGAAACGCTTTGTAATGTGAGTTTTTACAACTGCACAGCTACAAATATCATAATTTTTGTACATTTAATTTTGGGTCTTAAAGCAAAAATTCATATATTTGGTGTTTCTAACATTTGTGTCAGATTAGATGGGAATTTTATGATCAATTTCAACTGCATACAACAAGCAATAGTGTATGTACTTGATTATTTATATGTATGTATGTATATGTGTGTGCGTATGCATATATATAAATAAAGAGACTTACATATAAGACTAAACATATAAAGTATAAATATAATTTTGCTATTTACAGTTTAATACATAAAATAAAGCATATAGTTTGATGAATTTTAGCTTTCTATTAATAAATTGGGAAAATTTATGATATTCTTAAATTTAAATCCTAATCACCCAATTTTATTTCTCACAGTTCCTTTAACTAATGCCATTTTTAAATATAAAACTTCTTTTTTAATAAACAATAATATATTGATGGGGAGAAAAGACATTTATAAAAACTAATTTCAGTTGGAAAAATGGGAAATTGATAATAAGATATGCAACATGTAACACCATCGCTTAAAATATTCTTTAGTGGAATTAATACCCCACAAAGGAAAGATGCATTATTGTAGATGGATATATTTTTCGTGAAAAAAGAATTAATTTTACGTAACAAAAAATTAATAATAATTTATTTTATAAGATTTATTTTATGAAAAAAATCTTTTTCAGGTTTTATATAAGGCCTATTTATAAAGGGCCTATAAACGGAATAATATACTTTTATCTTGTTACATATTTAATTTATTGTTTCGTGTGTGGTATATATTTTGTTGTCTTCTTCAAAACAAAAATGAATTTACAAAACTTGAAGGTAAAACAAATTAATCGATAAAATTAATGTTTAGGTTTAAAGCTGAAGGAAGCTTTACGGTCAGATTTGATAAATTAAAAAGGTCACTTTGAACTCCAGTAATTTTTTTTACAAACCTTTTTTTTCTTTCTCTTTTTTGCCTGAAAGCTAATGATCAAAACTTTATGATATGATATCAATTTTTTTTCTAAAAGCAAAAAAAATTCACTTTGCTTAATGCGCTATTAACTTACAAAAACAAGTCCTTGTTACATTGTGAACAGATATAAAAAAAAGTAGTGTGCAGGGCTTAGATACAGAAAAAAATATTGGCGAGAAAAATTTTTGTGATTCAGGCCTTAGTATGCCAATCAATAGATGGCGTTAGAAAAACCTTTGGGTTATCTTCCTATTTCAGGCATTGCCTGTATTAACTTTATCTGTTGATGAGGGCGCTACTTGCGCTATTTCCCCAACGAGAAAATCCTTCTTTGCGACTTCTACTTTTGAAGAGCTGGCGCTCTAATTAACCAATTTCTATTTAAAGGTCCGTTCTATCCTCTTTGGTCCATTCCCTTTAAATATAATTTGAGTAGAAAATTTTGGATTCATTTCTGCAATTGGGAAAATAATTTAATAATTTGGAAAAATTACTAATTTTCCTTACTTTTTAAATTAAATGAACTAATTCTTGAAATTTTTGAATTTTTAAAATAAAAAAGATTTAATAAAACAATAATATATTTAAAAAATTATATCCATCAGTAATTTAAAAAAAAATCTGTAAGTTTCCTTTTCGTGCAAGTTTCAAGTGTTTTAATTCGTGGTTTTTGTTTGTAAAGTCAATGTGAACTTCAGTGTTAAACTATTGGAATGTTTGGAAGCATTGAAAAATAATGCATTTTAATGGATAACTCTCAGACAGGTTTAGTTTTAATTTTCTGTTGATATGGTAATAGTTATTTTCAAATATATCATCTGTTTATTCCTTTGGAATATAGAACAATTTCCCAAGTATCCAGTTTCCAAAATTCCAAATATATTCTTTAGAGCTGTATTTTCTCTGGAATGTGAGCAATATGCTTCTGATCTCAATGGTATTTAGTTCTGCCCATACGAAAGAATTGTTTTGTTATCAATTTATTAATAATTATTTAATTTTCTAATTTTAATAATTATTCTTAATAATTTTTAAATACTTCGTTACAAATACAGGAATTAATGTTTCTAGTATATTCTGTAACTGTAATCATGAAAATTATTTTTATACTATCAGGTAAAAACAGAAATTAACATTTTATAAAGTATTCTGGTATGTTACATAAATAAATTTATTGAAATCAAAAGAATTCAGATTTACTTGAAATATGGTTACAACTGTCTTCTGAAATTATGTAAAACAGCAATTCTCATTTCTTCCAATAAAAAAAGCGAAAAAGAAATTATTTTTGTAACCATATGAAAATGTTATGTATATTTCACAGACTTTGGAAAAACAATTCCTAAAATTTAAATATTATTCTGCTTAAAGTTTTAGTAGAAGAATCAATATAAAGTTTATATCTTTCCTATAATTCTAATTTTGCATTTAAACATTTGATACTTGAGCTGTACTTTAAGCAATATAGTTTTCGATTCCAATATCATTCTCCTGCCTAAAATTAAAATTATGAAACTGTTGAAATTATTATCATTAAACAATTTAATTGCTTTTGTTACTTTTTGTTATTATTTTTATTTTATTAAAAAGTGTTAGAATTTTTAAAAGAAACATAAGAGTTAGGCTTAATGATTTCAATAATTCAAAAGTCTAAATTTATAGATTATTATATTTTTATTAATTATCATTGTCTTTCGGGAATGATTTGAACAATTGTGAAGCATTTACATATTTAACAAAGGTGTAGATTAGCCATTCACTAAAACTAGTAAACATAAATTCAAGAAACAGAAATGATTTACTTATATTCCATTATCTCATAACAGTTGGAACTAAATGAATGATCACTCTAACAGTAATATATATTCATAATTTTATGTTTCTCTTTATACATTGAAAATAGGTTTCATGTTCAGTTAATTTTGCTTAGGATTCCTTAAAGAATATTAAAAACTAGGCTAATTTTGCAATGGAACGCTTAAAATCATTGAAAGCTTTATAATCCTTTAACTTCTTTGTAATAATTTAATATACTCCACAATCCATGAAAAATTATACATTTATCACCTAACTTGTCTTGTTTTCAGCATGCCTGGCTGTGGATAGGGAGGTCCTGAGTTCGAATCCCGATACGGTAATGAAGCACTTTCTTTCTATCTATCCTGTTTTTGTCCTTTCCTTGTATGAATAGGTTGTAAGTGGTTGCCTACACTCTAAACGGGTACCCATAATATGTGTGTACTAAGGAAGTCGGACTCTACACTAAAATATGGTTCAGTTGGAAAAGTGGAGCAGTGCATCCCATAATGCCAGCTTAGATGGCACACGATAACAACAATTATACATTTGAAAATTTTTCACATATTGTAATAGTTTATTTACAAAACTAAAAATTATACATACATATATATATATATATATATATATATATATATATATATATATATATATATATATATATATATATATATATATATATATATATATATATATATATATATATAATATAATATAATATAATATATATATATATATATAATGCACTTAAAAAGGATATGATAAAATGTTTTAAGATTTTCACATAAAATTAAATTTAATTTCAGTTATAATATCATTGGGAAATACATAATTATCATTTTATTAAAAATTTGTGACACTTACAAGCAAAAATGTCTATTAAACATTTGATAAATAATAACAAATTTCTATTATGTCAATAAAAAAATAGTAATGTTGAAAATCTTACATTGAGTATAAAAGAAGAAACAGATAAGTTTAATGTTTCCTAAACATGTTACTTTACTGGATGGATATATGTAAGAGAAACATAATTTCGAAAACCTTAAGAGAAATGCCTTTCGATAGAAAATAATCCATCTATTATTTTACACGTAATTTGTTTGCTCTCCCTTTACAATTTTCAAACTAGGGGGGGAAAAAGAAATTTTTCGAAGACCTAGGGATTTGAAAAAAATTTTTTATCTACCATTCCTAGCCGGGTTTTCTATCTACTTCGCATCGGACAGTGCGCTTAATTTTTTTTTCGTCCTAGAGTATTACAAAAAGTTTCATCTTTTTTATAGTTCTATGTTTTAAAGAAGAAGAAAAAAGAAAAATCTCCCCCTACTTCGAAATGATGGATTATAGAGCACGAATTACAAACTGGGGCGTGATTTTTTTAATTGTTATCCGATTTTTTTATCTTCTGTATCCTTCTTTTTGTATCTCCCAGCTCTTTCCTTTTTTTTCTGTTAACCCTTATCCCATTTTGGGGAGAAATTTTCCGGAGTGGGAAAAAACTGGATTAATGATAAAGCGTATCCATCACTCTTGACGGAATTTATGGACCAAAAAGATCGAGCTAAGTTTTGTTCCTTTTTTTCCTTCAATTTTTTACTGTTAATTTTTTTCCTATTAAGTTAACAGGATTGCGTTTTTTTCTTTTCTACCATATCACCAATAGAGTTGGTATCAATCATTCATTCATTATAAGATAAATTCAAAAAGTAGAGAGGTGAAAATTTCCCTCTTTTTTGAGTGAATTATTTATGTTACCTGTAGAGTGAGAGGCATAGAAATGCTTTTTGAATTCTTCCTTCTTTTAGAAGAAGCAAAATTAATGAAAAACAGGAAGTGAAAATTTTAACTCTTTCCACCGTAAAGGTTACAAAAACCATTATTATTATTTTTTTTTAACTGACCTTTAAATATTTTAAAAATACTTTCTCAAGCAGTTCTAAATTTTCAAAAGGAAGCTTCTTAAAATAAAATAGAAATGCTTATTTGCAAATGTTTTGAATGAAACATTACCTAAAGACTATATCACTGCAAATTAATCTTTATCTAGCAATTCTGAAGTAAAAGGTAATGAATTTTTATACATAAAAATAAAAAAAAATTTTAGGAACAAATAATCTTTGCTTTTGAATCTCTGAATGCTATTTTGCCTATTTTATGACACGTAAAAGGATATTTAGGTTTCGCTTTTGCTACATACTTGCTGATAAAAATATTAATGGTTAAATAAGAAACAATATTTTAAAACAATCGAAAATTTCTATGTATGCTTCATAATTTCTTTGAATCTTTTTACTAACTAAAATTTCACCTTAATGAGTTCATAGGATGGACGAAGCACAAATGAAATTTTTTGCAATGACTTTAGTAGGTTGGAAGTCAAATCTAGTTTATAAACTACACAGAATTTCGATGAGTTTTTTGACTAACTAAAATTTTACCCTAATGAGTTCATAGGATGGACGAAGTACAAATGCGGAAATTTTTGCAATGACTTAAGTATATTGATTGGAAGTCAAATCTAGTTTATAAATTACACAGAATTTCTATGAATTTTTGACTAATTAAAGTTTTAGCCTAATGAGTTCATAGGATGGACGAAACACAAATGCCAAATTTTTTGCAACGACTTAAGTAGGTTGGAAGTCAAATCTAGTTTATAAACTACACAGAATTTCTATGACTTTTTTGACTAACTAAAATTTCACCCTAATGAGTTCATAGGATGGACGAAGCACAAATGTCAAATTTTTTGCAATGACAAGTAGGTTGGAAATCAGATCTAGTATATAAACTACACAGAATTTCTATGAGTTTTTGACTAACTAAAATTCCACCCTAATGAATTCATAGGATGGGCGAAGCACAAATGCCAAATTTTTTGCAATGACTTAAGTAGATTGGAAGTCAAATCTAGTTTATAAACTTCACACAATAACTCAATTACATCGAATATCAGTTACGGATTACAAGAACTTGTGAACTCAGATAAAATAAGGTTAATTTTCATTAATTTTGTTTATAGAAATATGAATAACAGTATATCATTCTTAATTTATTGGAGTTACCGCTCAGTCAAGATTACTAAATTATTTTTTAAGGCTTAAGGGAAAAATTAACTCATTATTTAAAAAATAAATTCTAAAAAAAAGTTTCCATTATAGAAAATGCAGAGTATTCTTTTAAAATCTTTTTTTAATATAAAAAGCGCTTAACGTATTCTGATACATTATTATATGATATAATTTTAATCTTGAAAAATGTTTAAAAAGGTGAGATATGTGAGTATTCAGAAATATCTTCTATAATTATTCTTTTTAAATTAAATTAATAAGGTGATATGTAAAATTACACAAAAGCAACAAAAAAAAATACAATTGTGCATTCTATTGTTTTTTGGTATATAATAAACGAAAATTTATTTTCGTAAAATGTATTTTTCGTAGAACATGAGATATAAAAGAGTTAAATTAAAGGCAATTAAATCTGTGTACTTTTCATAAATATAATATCAATATAAAAGTGTTCTATTTGTAGATATAATACCAACACTTAAACAAAAATAAAATTAAATAGTTGTTTCTAAGATAATACAGTTGTTTTTATAGAATACATATCAACTTGAATTAGAAAAAATCTTTGACCTATGCATTTAGAATAACTAAAAATAACAATTCGCTTATGCTTACAGTAATTTTGGAATACATTTTTTATACAAGTATAATATTTGTAAATATTTCATTCCTAAGTATAATATCAGCTAATAATTTTATATACAGGTAGTAATTTCATGTTACATCTGTATGTAAAACTTATTATAAGGAATATTGATTTAATAATATTATATAAAATATGCATTAAATTAAATAATCTCGTATAACATTTAAAATACTATAATATTGATATACTTAAATACTTGTTAAAACCATAAGTTTTTAATCACGATCATTAATTTTCTTACGTAATTTCACCTCATGATACATATTTATAATTGTTTATTTCGTCAGCTCATTATAGGGTGAATTTCTAAGTCAATCATTATAGCAATTCTGCAAAAAGTCTTCTGAACTTTTTTTTAAATATATATATATGTGTATGTGTACTTAGTTTGAAAGCCCTGTAAATAATAAAATAATACAAGTTTATATTCCTATCAAATAAAAATACTTAATTAAATGATAGCTAAATTATAATTATTGATAAAAAGTTTGATTATTTAACTGAATAATTAATGAAACAATTAGTTTTTTGAATTTTTTTTAAAAAATGTACGTAAATTAATTATTATAATTATAATTATTTATTATTAACCTTAATATGAATACTTTTGAGATTCATTGGCTATTTAGAAAAGAGTTTAATAAAAAAAATTTAAGTAATGTTTTAGAATTATTTATATCAAAATTATTGTTTTGTGTTAAGCAATGCAAAATAACAAGTGTGAAATGAATAACTTTATAAATTTGAACAAAGTTTTGAAACAATACTAAAATTAGTTCATTATTTAAAAAAATTTCCTAGATTTGTTCTAACATTAAAATTATATCATTAACATTTGTAAACAACAAAGTTATACGATTTAATTATTTTAAATAAATATTACTGAACTTTGAGCCTTAATATTATTTCGTGTGAATTAACAGTTATTTTTGTTCGGATATATGTTCTTCCTATCTGTAAATTATGCTTGAAAATATTCAAATAACTATGTATTTTAACAATTATCATTATTAATTTGATAAATAACCAATTGTATCTAAAAAGTCGCATTAAAATTTTATACAATATTTTGAATCATAAACATATTCAGCAAAATTAATTTTTATTTATTTTTTTGCTTTGCTAATATTTAAAATTTTGCATACTCAGATAAATTTAGAACTAAGTTTAATTAAAAGCGAAATTCATCATTAAAGACACATAGTGATAAATTCTTACATTGCTCATTCATTTAAAACTAAATAAATGAAAAGTTTTTTTCTCAAATTATAATGATGATAAAGATTAAATTTTTTGAAAATTTTGTAATCTTTTTACTATAAAACATGTTTTTAATTTCTTAAGCTTTTTACTACAAATTTTGTTCCTAATTAGAACTTCATAAACTTTAATTAAGCAGGGTTCTAAAAATGTTAAATTATTTCTTGATCATTTGTAGAAATTAGCTTCCAAAATTTAATGATTTAATTTTAATGAACTAATTAAATGTTGAGAAAATATGTCATAAATGAACACCTAACAATAAATTAAACAACTTTAATAGATAAATTAAACATTTCTTAAGAAATAATACTAACCAAATTAAGAGATATAGAAATTAAACTCTAACGATGAAAAAAATTTCGACGGGGAAACTTTAACTTAAATTATTTCTGTAAAGTAATAACCATCACAAATATTTTTCTTGCTTTTCTGATAGGGAATTCTCATAATTAAAGTTCTTGCAATATTTCAAAAAGTTTTGCATCGAATATGTTCAATTAAGTAATTTAACTCTTAAAAAATGACCATTGAATTCATGTAAGAGTACTAGAAACTTTCTTTTGGTCGTTGTTATATTATGAAGAGAATCATTTGATTAAACGACCAAAGAACATGAAATATATATATATATATACACTTGGATGTAATAATTTTTAAAATTGACAAAGTCGTCTGTGTAAACATCGTTTTTTCCTTTCTGCCATCAATCCTTCAATTTTGGTACTTAATAAGTTAGTATTTTACCTTAGGAAAACGGAAGTTTAGGGGGAAAAAATAAAAGACATCCATTCATCCTTTGATCTCTCCAAAACACGACTGATTAAAATGGAAAAGAACTTAGCAACAAATTAAATGAATTGATGAGATTTTTGAGTTCACGTTTCAAAATGGGTTCCTCTGACTTTTCCAGTTCTTTACATAGGGAAAGAAGAAAAAAAGAGATTGCTAGATCGAGTTTAGTATATTTGTACTGAGCAAACGTACCTCTTTATATAAAGTTAAATATTTAAATTCGAGATGTCGCATTAATTGAAGCATCTAAATAATTTGAATTGGAGCAACTTCTAATGAACGGTTTGTGCCAGAATCAGGGAAGAATTAGTTTTTAAAATTGCTTTTCTGATCTTTTTATGTTTTTTTTTTTTTTTTTTTAAGTATTTAAGGATTAGCACAAGTATATGTCCCAAGATTTCTTAAAGAAAACTAAAAACTTTAAAAGTTATGGTACTTACTGTGTGTTCTTATGAAATAAAAAATGCCTTAAATTCTAAGAAACTTTTTTGATTCTTATAATCTTATCATTTTATTTTTTTCATGAAATCTTTGCTAATTGTAATATTTCAAGAACAGTTATGTTTTGTTATCTTGATTTTGTTTGATATTTATTAAATTGTTTCCTGTTTCTAATTCAAATTCATAATTTCTTTGCAGTGAAAAGAAAATTTTCTTTCTTTTTAATCTTTCAATGAAACTGTTTTCTTATTTTCCCTTTAAATTATACTTTCAAGCAACAAAATTTTTCCTAATTTATTTAAAAGTTTTAGCATTATAACTAAAATTATACAATTATTCTTTTATAATGTAATTTTCTTCCTGGTTATACGAAAAATTGAAATAATGAGATGAAAAGAATGATAGTTGAAAATTGGTAAGGATCAATTGTAAAACATAAAACTGAATATATATTAATGTCTATTGTATAAAAATGCGTGAGTAAACAGAAAAATGAAATCCATTCTTATAATCTAAGTTTGAGATTAATCACATTTTATTACTCATACTTAACTTATTTTATTTACTTTTATTTGAAAGAATATGCTACACTTTTTGTTTACAATAGTTAAATAATTTATCTGTTGATACCATATGCAGCACAACGAAATTCAAATTAAAATGTTTACATCGTAAAATTGTAAGTATGCGTAAAAATAATTTATAGTTTATTCATTAGTTTGCTTTAAATGTTACGGTTAAATAAGTTTTCTTGAAAATATTTCTTATTCTGATGTGGTTAAGGAAATTCATTTAACTATAAATTATAGTTGAAATGTCAAAGTTTACAAATGCTTGAATTGTCGTAAAATTTCGAAATTTAAAATTAAATTTATTATTATTTTTATATTTAAATAAAAAATTATTAAATATTTTTACTCGATATCATAATAATAATTGATCAAAAAAATTTCTGAAAACATTGCTTCTAAATGTAATAAAAATAATTTCAAATAAAGTGATGTTCAATATATATTATTTAAAAAAATGTCTAATATTATATTAAATTATACTTTTTGTGAAATACGTAAAGTAAATTTCACATATTATATATCTTGTCAATAATAATACTTATAATAAATCCCATGCCATACGTCATTTGGTTACTGTAAGCTATTGTTTGCAGTCTGCATTTCATTTTGTTTACATTTCCATTAAGATGATCAATACCATTTTTTGTAATGTTACGATCATTAGATGTTTGTAAATAAAGATAAATTATGTATAAAATATATTTTAGTTTAGTTTTCTCTAAATAAAATATATTTATCTCAAAATAAAATAAATTATTGAAATTTAAATTCTAAAGCTTCTTCGTAATTCTCTTTTAAACAACTGCTTATCACAGTATTATTTTTAAAAATCATAAAGTTAATTGCTTTTTTTTCCTTCCAACTTTAAAACTCTATATTAATAAAAAGAATTTAACATTTATTTAAATACTATATTTGATTATTTTACTGGTTTTTAAATCATAACAAATATAGAAAATTAAAATAAATTTTTTAAAAGCAACTTAAATTAAACTGATATTAAAATTTTTTAAATAACAGGAAGTAAAGAAACTGCTTTGCATAAATCATGAAAACGAAAACATGAAAAAAATTATGCAAAATATTTCACTTGTTTTGCATAATTGTTATTTTAACTAGAATTTGTTTTGTTATTATACATGAAATATAGAAAGAAGGATTGCAAATGCGTACACAAATAAAAGCGTGCAAAATTTTTATTTAAAAGTCAAAAATTACATTTTTATTTTTTCAGATAACGTCAGTAACTCAGCTGCTTCTGCTTAAGTTAACTAAAGATATGTGAGATTAAATTAAAATACTAAATTTAATTGATATGGCATTATTTCAAAAAATGTTTGTTGAAGTAGAATAAAAGTACTTTTCGTTAATTTTTTCATTAAAATTTTACTTACAACTTTTTCAACTCAAATTTCGTGGCATCAAAATAAGGAATAGAAACAAAAAATTCTATTTCCAAATCCAAAATATGTTTAAGAATACAGGTTTTTTCTCTACCTCAACTCTATTTTAAACATATACAATTTGTATAAATTAAAAGTTATTACTTAAATAATCGTCGATCTTTAAATTGGCGTAAAATTTTAATTATGAACTAATTATTACATTTTATGAAATTATTTTGCACATAATAGCAAATTTTATTTCTTCGTTCATTCTTATTCAACTAATAAGATAAAATAGTAATAAAACATGTTACATGAGCCTATTTAAGGCTTGAATTTTATAAACATCATTCTAT
Organism: Latrodectus elegans; assembly: GCA_030067965.1. Lineage (NCBI taxonomy): Eukaryota > Metazoa > Arthropoda > Arachnida > Araneae > Theridiidae > Latrodectus > Latrodectus elegans. The sequence continues at coordinate 37,248,434 of CM057821.1, read as the reverse complement.
GTAAAATTAAAGCAAAGTTAATCGGAATTTTGAATATCAATAGCTACAAAAATTATAAATTAAAAAATCTGAAGAAAAGAGTCACAAATAAACTAATTTTCTCAACTTTTTGAGAAAAATTAATCAACTGAAACTAATTTTTTAATTTTTATTTTTTTTTATTTCTTCCAGGCAAATTTTTGCAACAAAAATATGACAACTTCAAAAAGCAATTGTTTTTTCACTTCCATAAATGTGATACAGTTCTCTTCTCAACCCAAGTTTTGTTTACCGAAAGATAAACAACAATGAAAGTTTTATTTTACATTTTTTCGCTACAATCACCTTTAAGAATACTGAAACTCTCACTGCTACGCTGAAGGCAGCCCTCTCAAAAGCTGTTGATTGCTGTAAAAAAAGGAAATTTGCATAAGTGTTGTACTGTGCAGGCTTTTCTCCTCTCTCCGAAATCCTTATCCGAACTCTTTTTCTCCTTTTTTTTTCATTTTTCATTATTTACTTCCTTAAGCGCCGCTTTGTGGCTTCATTTGAGGCCCAAATGAAGTTTAACAAGCGAAAGAAACGCTATTGTCAATAAAAGCGCAAAGCGAATGTGTGTTCTGTCGTCGCGTTTCTACTGTGTGTTCTTTAAAAATTCTAAAAGTTTCGCTTTTTTATTCTTTTGTTATTTCGACTTCTGAGCGCTGTGGTTGCAGTTACTTTTCTGGTTGCCTTTTTTAATTCAACAGTTTTCAGTGAGATGAGTTGTCATACTCCTGTTGTGTGTTGCAGTAATATTCTAAGGTTTCCCCTCAGGCCAGTGTTTGGGCTAAGAAAAATATACCATACTCACCTTAGAATATAATATTTGCTCAGTAAACTCTCATAAATAAATAGAATCATCTTTATTAAAATAAATCCTTCTATTTGTAATGGTGCGATAAATGGTTTTTAAGTTTTTCTGAAGTTTATGTTAAGCCGCTAAATTAGATTTATAGTTTCATAATAAAGTTTTGATTTTTTATTTTGTATATTTTACTTTGTAACATTAAGTTGAGAATAATTCGTAATTTGTAACATATTGTGGAATTTATTTTTTTTCATATTGCACTTTTGAAAATATTTGTTGCCATGCTTGATATATAAATATCAAATAATGGCTCACATTATTAATAAAAAGGATTTTTTTTTCTGGCAACAGATATTAGATTGCTAGAACTTTCGAAGAACAAAGTATCAAGAAAAACTTTTAATTAATAAGCATTTTTACATTGTTTTCGGGAACATTATCAAAAATGTTCCCGAAAACCTAAATAAAACAGTGAACAATGACAGTAGTTTTTCTTTTCATTAAAACTTCCTGACACTTTTCTTTACACATTTTAATAAGAATTATTTCAGTAGTAAATTTTACTCAAATATTTATGAGAGTATTCATTAAATTTCTGATCTAAAAATAACAGGTGCATATGATAAAAGAAAATTTTTAATTATTATTAACATAAAACTTATTTTGTGGACGAAATAAAAATCTATTAAGCTAGACAAATTTTAGGTATAAATAAAAACTATTGAATCCCGAATTTTTATTTGATTTTATTTTGTAATTAATAATATAAAAATATTGTTAAAATTCATAAGTCAATGCAATTTTTTTTATTTAAATTTAAATTTTATATTTGGACCAAATTGAGCAGAATTTTGAAATTTGAATTTTTGAGGTTAAAATATTTCAAAAAGATTTTCTCTTTTAATTCAATGATATAATGAAAATATTATAGAGTAAATAATAAGGCAATTATATACATAATAATGCTTTTAAAACAGTTTTCTTCATATTAGAAGAAATCCGTTTCGTTGGTTATAGTATTTGTTTTAGCCAATTACTTTTTTGGGAAATTTAAAAATCAACAATATTTGGCGTTCTAATTTCTTTTTTGTGCAGAATATATTAAACTTAAAATTTAACCTTTTATACTTTAGATACGTTTTTACATTTTTTAAAGAGTTTGGTAATTGTAAAAATGAAATGATTTACCTTAACAATTTTCAAATGTTATTTTTATTTAATTACCTTTTGATCTTTTGCTATCCTTTTTATTTGTTATTTTCATGTTCTCATCGTATTTACGGAGATTTAAATTTGTGAAAAAGAAATGATTAAAATGTATGTTACTGCAAATTAAAGAGTAGATAATGCAGAAGGCGAAAAAATTTTAAATAAATAATAAAAATATAAAAAATTCACGTTAAAATTTTTAAGAGTATATTATGATAACTAAAAATGAGAAATCAGTTGCATTAGTAGAAAATGAACTCTTTTCACACACACGCACTTACTCTTGATAACAGAAACAAACACTACCGCCATCTGGTGAGACAAACAAAGATATAAAATTTGTTGATATTCTATTGGAGAATCTGACGCATGCCCATAAGAATTATCCAATGTCAAACGATGTTTTTGACCACAACAAACAATAATAATTTATGATATAAAGATTTGTTACATATCTTTTGCATACTCATCAGTTTTTACGATATATTTCAGGAACTTCGAATTAATGCATAAATGACACAGACAGATTAGCATACACAATTTTTGAAAAGTTCAAACAAAAGAATAATATTTCTACCAGATACTGATAAATATGTTATTGTCCAGTATTAGCCAGACTTTTATAGTCCTAATCAGTTTTAGTTATTACATATCAAAGTTGAAGTTGTTCCAGCATTATTTAAAGAAAATACTATAATGTCAATTAATTTTTTTTTCTTTCTTTATAAAATCTGTATTGTCTCATACAAACAAAAATAACACAAATATTCACATTTGCCGTTTCATTAAATTGGGTTATAACTCAAAAATACATTAATTTATCACAGAAGAACTAAATTAAAATTAATACAAATTGTAAAGTAGTGTTATCTAATTGAAGTAAAGAATATGCCTTTGAAAATGTTTTTTGTTTAATGGAATAACACATTTAAAAAAGATAAAATTTTATGCGAATATGTATATAATATGAAAATTTATCTAGATAAATTCTGTAAATTATTATTAAATATAAATGCGCTTAATAAATCTACTAGGTTTAAGTATAAAAATATTTAATATAATAAATAGAATTATATCCAATAAACTAAGTATAATAAGGAGCCAATAAATTACTTTTCATGAATATTAATGTCGTCTAAGGTATATATATATATATAAACTTTATATAATATATATAGATATATGCATATATATGACAAAGAAAATTCATAATACTTATAATATTATAAATATTTTGTTTTAAATTTTAAATTTATTTTCTTTATTTAAAGAAACAAATATCTTTTCCATTATCTATAGAAAAATATTCATAATTAGCGGATTATATTGGTTTTTTTAAATAATTGCCTTCTAATAACATTGACCATGCATAAACTTAAATTTTTCCTTTCATTTTAGACTGTAAGTAATAAAAGCTTAGAAGAGTATGAATTGTGGAGTCCAACATTTTATAAATCTTTTAGTAAATGTTCTATAATATTCAACTTTAATCCGAAACATATTTTTATATTTTATGTATAAGTAATTATGTCTTTAATTAAATTCACAGAACTTTCTTTTGCTGTATAGTAATAAAAATAAAAGTAAATAATTTGAAATAATTGTTGTTATTTACATTTTAATATCACTTTTTATTGATCTTAATAAAGCTGTTACTATTTTAAATATTAAGATGTAATCAAAAGAGCTAAAACTTCTATAATTAATCCAACTATTTAAAAAAAATAATCCAGCTACAACAGAACTATTTTATCAGGCAGAAAGACAACAAGTATTTAATTCTCAGTGACTGGTAATCATAACAAAAACAAGCAAATGAACTTACACCTGCCATGGAGTGAGATCTAGAATGTTGTGTTTCCAATCTAATACAAACTTCTGTGTTTTATCCTTTCTATACAGTTGTAAATGTTTTTGTATAGTTTCTTTTTCCATATGAATGCTTTAATAATTTTTAGAGTAAGCTGGTGTTTTTTATTTCAAGAGAGAATATAAAATATGTTATAAGAATTAATAATTATAGAAACAATTCTATGAATAATATTCAGTCATGTTATGTGAGCAATATTTTGTTATTTTTCAATAAACCTGATTGATTCAATTCTAATTTATTTAAAAATTACAAACGAAAAATCAAAATCTACTGTCGTTTCTTTTCATTTTAAATTTTTGAATATTTCTTTCAAGCCATTTCAGTACTTAATATGTAAATAGTAAAACCATTTATTAAAACTTTTTTGCAAATTAAATACATTGATAAAAAATAAGACTTTTCACTAGGAATTCAGATACACTTTTATTCTCCTATTTTGAGCAATCATTTCGAACGACAGCTCCATTAACTGAGAGTTTTATCTCTCTTCTCGCTAAAAGCTACGTCATTTGTAGACTCACTTTCAATATTAAACTTGACAAACTGTAATTTTTTGATATCACTACATCATTCTCTAAAATTGATATGTTTTTCAATTTGACAGAAATGCAATTTTTGCTAATTTAATATACATTAAGAGGTATTTCAAATCATATTTAGCAAGTATCCATTGCAAAATATATGTATGGATTAGGAAAAAAACAAAATAGCACATTTTGATAAAAAGAATTACCCCAAAAAAAGTATTATTTTTTTACTATACTAGAACATTAATATTAAATTGTTAATTTTAATTAGAAACTTATAAGTTTTATTATTCTTGTATGTTAAAATGACAAGATTTCTCAAAGCATTCTTAGCAACATTATTTTTTTAAATTTCAAATGGCATTTTGTACCATTGGGTTAAAACATTCTTTTTAACAAATTTCTGAAGTTTTAAATTAAATGAGACTAAATTATTCATGTTTAAACTGTTAATAAAAAGAATTATTCAAATCTTTAATTAAAATTGAGCTTTAAATTAATAAATATATACGATATAATTGCTGAAATTAACAATATTATAATAAAATTATCAAAGCTATAATTTTTCAATATTATTTCCTTTATTTGTTTTAGACGGAAAAACTTCATAAACTCTTATTCATTTATCCAAATTAATGATCCAACCGAAAATTTAATTTCTGTACACGACATATTAAACTTTTAAGAAATCTGTAATCATACGTAGCTTATAACAGCAAAATTTGTCAATTATTCTAATGAGTAACCTTAGTAAAAACTTTTCTGGACTCAGCATTTTCAAGTTACATTCTTCTTTCTAAGGGTAAGAGTTGGATTATAGGTAAATACTTTAATAAAGCAAAAAAGGACAAAAAACTTTTTAAACTACTTAAAACTATATTAACATGTAGGATTGGTATGTATTTCAGTTATAATCCAAAAATATTAATTATAATTACAAATATTAATCATGAAAAGGAATTGTGGAAATCTACAAACGTTAAAAGCAAAGTATGAATTCAAGAAGAATTCAAATTTATTGTTTCAATTAAGTTTCTTTCTTTTTTTTTTTAATTTCAGTTTATTTCTCTACCTCTTTCTTTAATTAGCTTAAGTAATTTATGAAATTTAGTAAAAAGTAGTTAAAAATTTATAAATTAATTATTTAATTTTATAAAATATATTAAAATTGTTTAAAAAAAGAGTTAGGAAAATGTTGCTATTTTTAAGCAAAAAAATACAGGTTATACCAAAGCAAATAATTTATATCTGAATCTCACCTGATTAGAAAGTATATCCAAGAATGCAAAGTCTTAGGCATAAAAGCAACGAACCACACATATCCGCTCGTGCTAAATCCAACAGGAAAACACATGGCACCTAAACTAGGAACCTACATAATTGCACCAACTTGTTGATATCGGGGACTAGCCCATATAGGATCCGTTGTAAAACCAGATCAGATTTTTTTTATTTAGATTAGTAGTTATGTGGGCCAGTTCCTGAATAACGGCACCCCTCGGGAAGCCCCTAGGATCACCTACCCCCTTTTATGCACATATACTTTATCAAACAAGAAATAGCAACGGTACAAAAGTGTTAAGGGGTGCGAGTAAAAAAATCAGAAAGAGAGGGAGACGCTTTAGTTTTGTGGGTCAGTGGAATAGGCAGAGCCAGTACATAAAAAAAAACAGGATCCCTCGTCGAGCCCATACATTCTAACCTCTTTTTATTGGGGGGTCGAGAAAAAAGGTGCAAAAAAATAAATAAAAGATAGGTGGTGTGTGAAACCTTAAAATGTTTGAAGAGAAAAAAAAAAAATGCTTCCGTGTGGAAGATATTCTCACACTACATAGTATATATACATATTTTTTTTTTTAGCAAGTTACGATATTTGGCCTTTCTTACTTTCGATTTCTTTTGTGACAGTGATTACTTCATATTTTTTTACCCAGCAAAACGTAAGTGGGTTTGTTTTTTTAGACACCTTTTTTTAAAACCCTGCAATAAAAAATGGCCTTATTTTACCTATTTTTCACATTTTATTTCTTGAACCGGATGTTTTAGATTTACAGGTCCGATTCTCAGGTTCCAGTTTTATTTCAGGTGTTCGTTGAGCACTTTCTTTTCTCATGAGAGAAACTAAACTTCTTTTCTCTAAACTACTGCGCAAATGTATTTTCTTCGAATTCATGAGAATGGATAAATGAATTTCATTGTGAAAATAGGTTAGCATAACATTTTATTTCTTCACAATACTGCTTCATATTATTTTTTCCCATCATTTTCTAAGCATAAGATTTAATAATTAATTTGCCATAAGTCCAGAAATTTACAAAGATGAGTTTAAAATTCCATGCTTCTCAGAAAAGTGGCAGATTTCTTACATTATAAAAATTTGAAGTTAGAAAAACGTTACAAATATTTACATTTACAACACAAAATATAATAAGAAATATGTATCAAATTTAAGTTAATAAAAACTTACTCCTTTGATTTATTTAACAAAAAACAAGCACATCTCTATATTAAAGTGGAATCTCATGACAATTTCTAATTTGTTAATTAACAGTTGAAAAATATTTAACTTTTAGCTTTATTTATAAACAAAGTTCATAATATTTTGAGCAGTTCTTAAGACCTCAAACTTGACAAGTTAATTTTGGGAATGGTCCCTAAACAAAGATTAAAGTTGTACAGTGTTCTCGAGAAAAATCTTTTCCTCAAATTGCACAATAACCTCTCTAAATACTAACAGAATGTCCTGTATAAGATTTTAAATGCTGTCCCCTGAACTTGCAGTGTTTTATCAACAATTTACAGACGTCGTCAAATTAATGAAATGTCCATTAAAATGTGAAAGCAACATTCTCGAGAAATTTTAATTAAAGATATTCAGCTTTTAATGATGGATATAAGACTTTTTTGAGTATTTTTATAAATGATACGATTGCAGCTAAAATTATTATTTCTCATTTTGAAAAAATATAAATAAGATTTGGATCTATAAAATTTTAGAGAAATTTCTGAATATTTTTGTAGTTTTAACAATATGTTATATTGTGAAATTCTGAATATATGATTATGTAGCATGTTTATAGTAAAAAATTGGTTTCTAATATTAATTAATAACATTTTTATACAAATAATAAAAGTTGATTTGCTTAAAAGTTACTTAAAATGAGAAGCTATTAAATTAAAAATAAATCTCTTTTAATATTGCACAAAAATTACAATTTGATAGAATTAAATATATCCTTTCCGAATTAATTTTGATAACAAACAATTCAAAACTGCATTCCTTGATGCTAAGAAAAAAGAAGAGAAATTTTAAAAGAGCTTACAAATTATGAAATTTGTTAATTCAAAGTTAAAAAATTTCGTAAATTTACAAAATATACAAAATTAGAATTTTTAGTAGGAAAAGTAAAAAAAAAATAAAAAATAAAATAAAAAAAAATATGTGTTATTTGAAATTTCACAATTCTTTTGCCAAAATAACATTGGAATGATCCATCAGGTTTTTATTTATTCATTGTGGAATAATTATGTAACTCTAATTGTTAATCATAAGTCTATTTTACAAATTTTCCAAAAAATCACAAATTTTAATATGTAAAATGCCATTTTTTCTATTAAATAAAAGGAAAAATTGTAAGCACTCAACAATATGAACTACAAAATGACCAAGAATAAATCTCTCTTAAAATTGCAGTTATCTTTAGCAGTTTTAAAAAGCTAAAGCTGCTAAGAGTAACTGCAATTTTAAATTTCCTAAATTTGATTTTACATTTTTTAATAATATGCATTGCATGGAAAAGGTATATATAATGTTCATGTAACAGCATACAATTACATGAATAAGTTATATATTAAAAATGTTATTCACCTTTATTAATGACAACTTAAGTAAATTAAAAATATGATAAAAACACTGAATAATTTCATAGAAATGTTCAAGATACTTAAAAACGAAATAAATTTATTGAGTTCAGTTAGCATATATATTTTGAGCGATAAAATATCCATAGTTTGATGTAAAATGATCAACATTTAGTACATACGTTTAACTCAAATAAAAAATTTTGATTTGTAATCATATTTTATGTGTATGTATATATATATATATATATATATATATATATATATATATATATATATATATATATATATATATATATATATATATATATATATATATATATATATATATATATATATATATATATGTGTATATATATATATATATATGGTTGAAAATAATTTTTAATTCTAGAAAATTATTATATTTTTAATAAATATTGCAAATATTGTATCTAAATCTTTTTTTTATAATTATGAAGTAATATAAAAACATTCAATAAATTATTATTTTAAAAAAGTTAGTGAATTTTCGGGTATCACACATGTTAGTGTATTATTTATTTAACAAAAATTACCTATTTTAAGAATAAATATAAAAAATTTATTTTGAGTATGTGTTGAAAAATGATGTGTTAAATTAAAATATACATTAAAACGTATATAATATAAATTGTAAAAATTATCATGAATAAAACATACAGAATGTGAAAACAAAAAGACATAACAAAAAAGAGTAACTTTTTTACCTCTGAGAAACTAGAGAAAAGAGAGTTTGAATTATTAGGGCCTGGATCCTATGGATAAAACATTAGATAAATTATTTTTAATGCTTACGCAAAACAAAATTGAATAAAATGAAATATAAAGTAAATTTAACTGTAAATGATAATTCTATAATTAGCTGCAATGTCTATAATTGGCTGTAATTAACTAGAATTTAACATTTTGACAAATATACCGCAAATCATCAAATTTTATTTAACAAACATAATAGCTTTACAGATTTCCGCAAATACAGCCGTGAAATGAATATTTTTATTGTGTGTGTGTTTTCATACTTAACAATTTTTGATAGAAATTTAATCGTCTGCTTTTTCTTCAGTTATTCTATTCAACGAACAATTTTAATATTGATTAGATTTCCTTATATCATGCGAAATAGTTCCTCAAAAAAGATGTTCACTACATTTACTCACTAATATGAGGTACCATTTTCTAAATAGGTTTACAATATGTAATAAAAATAAATACCGCCTATTTTTCCAAATGTTTTTATCAAAATCGAATAGCATTTGTAAATTTGCTAGACTTTTTTTTTTTCAATAATTTAACGTGTTTGAAGATATATTCAAAATAACTTTTCTGTTATCGATTTTCGTGTAGGGTATCCATTATCACTATCAACCATTTGTCTACGTTTTTCAATAGCCGCGTTTTAATTTAAGTCATTCTTCAGCCGATGACATGCCCGAAGGACGACGCAATAACTCTTTAGATTCATAGAAGAATTTCATCAATCAGCGATTGCGATTCCCTCGCGTTCATGGACTATCAACCATCCTGAAAGCCTATCTTTGAAGAATTCCAATCTCATCCTACTCCCGGCAAAAGCGCCATTTTGTTTATCTTCCTTTCGTGGAACGTCCGAGAGAATGCTGCTAAAAAAAGTCGCGGGCGAAAAGAAGTAGAAAAAAGAAATGGTGTTCTTAGGTCTTGCATGCCTGCTTGCGGAGTGTGCGATTCCTCGAGTGTGTAAACAATGCCCTCTCTCTCTCTCGACTTGGGTAGGATTTCATAAAACAAATTTTATTGGACATTTGGCGAGCGGCAAGGGGATATTTATGTTCTCATGGAAAGTGATTTGTTGACCATGACGAGAGAATTCATTGTCCGTATGTTCAAACAATTTTCTGGCACTTTTTGTTTTTGCTCTTGTCTGATGCAGTGTTTATTTTTATTATCTTTCTTTTCAATGGCAGAATTTATCTTGAATAGTGCTCTTTTTTTTCCTTCCTTCTATCGTTCACGTTTTCGAAATGCACGCATCAATCACGCAATTTCATTTCGTTATCTTTCCTCATATTTTAAGTTGGCAAATCAATATGTTCTGTTCTTGATTTTCTTAATACCACATCAAACAATTGACAGTAACAAAGTTTCTTTTAACATGATATTTTTGTAATTGTATGTGTCAGAAAATGAATAAAATGGAATTAAATGCTTAAGTTTTTCTTTGATCAGACAGTATTTTAATCACAAGATTCTTCTTTACAGAATACAAAACAAAAAGGTCAATATTACCGTTCATATAAACAAATAATCTTCAAAGCTTTTAGGATGATGATGATGACTTTGTCGCTCTACGGTCATTTTTGCACACGAGGGCTAATTAGACCGGGACCTACGGCTTAAAGTGGATTCCGAATCACTACAAACATACATGCCCAAGGTGGGATTCGAACCCACGAACTGTTGAACCGAAGGCAAGAGCGCTAACCATTCGGCTACCAGCTCGGCTCAAAGCTTTTAGGATTTACATCTTTGAAACATTCAAGTACATCCATATGCTATAAATATATTTTTAGAAAACAACATATTGCGGGTATTTAGAACAACATTGTATTTTTAGATAATCTGTCACGTTATTTTAAAGAATGTTTGTTACTTTAATTCTCTATTTCTCCCTTCATATCTATTAATTAACAATTTTCTTAGAATAAAATATCACATCTTATAATTTTGAAAAAAGAAATGCATTTTTGTAATTTTATGCGTATCACTGTTAAACCTAAATTCGAATTTAATCTTATAACTTAACTGTACCTTGAAGCAGCTCTAAATGCTAATGCATTTATTATCCTAATGGATAATATAAATTTTTGATAATTCTAAGGCTATATTATAACACAATGAAAAAAACAATACAGTTTTTCTTAAATTATAAAAAAAGAAATAAGGAAACGTTAACAAATTTGTTGGGGGGGGGGGGGGCAAGCTCATATCATCACAGAAAGAAAGAAAAAAGAGAAAAAAACTAAAAAAATATTTCCCACGGTTTTTTTTCTGTTTCCCATCATTGATTAAGTTAACAATTATTGTGGGAAACTAATATTTTAACAACTGGCCAACTAATTATTTATCCGTTGTGAATTTTCTTGTTTTAATTTTTTGTCAGATTTTGAGAATGAAGAAAGATAATACTTTTGAAAGTTGGAGAATTTCAAAGGAATAAATACAGGCTTAACTAAATGTCATTGTGAAAAAAAAAAAAAAAAGTCATACATTGTAAGGTTTAAAAAAATAAAAAGTTTAATTCACAATTATTATAAAATTATTGTAACGATAATGTCATTTATGACGAGAAATAAAAAACTTAATAATATTTTATAAGTTATTAAATATTCTCTTCTGAAGTAACTTATTGAGAACTAACAGTTGATATATTTGAATGTTAGTGTAACTTGTGAAAGAAACATTATAAATGATGTAAAATTCCTGTTACTATTTATGTTTGAAAATATTGAAATACAAATAAGTATATTTTAGTTTTAATTAAATATATTTTAAGAGAATGGTAAAAGAAAGAAATTATTTTACTTATATTAGTACTGATAATGGTAACATTAAAAAAAGATCGAATTCGGTACGTGTCTAAAATATATCATCTAATAAAAAAATAGATGGTGATAATTATGATGATTTTTCACCAATAATAGAAAATTACGTGTTTATAACACATGGTTGTGACTCTAATAAACTATTTTCATTTTTTAAGCAAAAGTTCTAATAATTAATTTTTATTTCATAAAATGATACAAAATTAGGTGTACCTACTGAAGAAAAGAACAGAACTGAATGATCTTAATATGTCATTCTATTACCTACAAATATTTTCTAAAGACAGCGATATGAAAATTTCCTGTAAGTCAGAAAAAAGTTTGCTGTATAATGTTAAAAATTAAGGTAAATAAGTATCTGTTCGAATGAAAATTGGGTTGTACGACTGCTGTTTTGATTGCATTCAGGTTTATCTATTGTTGATGCAAAAAATTAACAACTATAGAATTCGGTATACCGTTATTCTTTACATATTATCTCTTTTAGGTTCTTCTAAAATAATTTTCTTATTATTGTTAAAATAATGAATTTGAAATACCCTTATGTGTTCAGTCATTTTTGCAAATAAATTGTGTCACAATTTTTTAATCATTAATTTCCTACTTTCAGGATTTCTTCACAGTAAGTTCACACTAAGTGCCGTCCAACTTGTCTTGTGGTCAGCGTGCCTGACTACGAATAGGGAGGTCCTGGGTTCGAATCCCGGTTCCGGCATGGATGTACTCTCTCTCTCTCTATCCTGTCTTTGTCCTTTCCTTGTGTGTGTGAATGAAGTATGACTGATGTCTACTTTATAAACGGATCCCTATGGCATGAGTGAGGGTGCGATGTTAGCCCACCCCCTGTGGTGCACCCGAGGCAACGCCTCGTCGGCTAAGAGGTCGCTGTGTCTGGCCGGTTTCTTGGTATCAGGGAACAATAGATTAATAGACTCTGTTGCTGTTTTAACTGTCTATAATCTGCCATTGGAAAAAAAAAAGTTCACACTAAGTGTCAATTTAGCAATATTTAGACCAACTTTCCTATTTTAGAAAATTTTACGCAGGTATTAATAATTCAAGGATGGCATATTGTGTTACCATGTTACAAAAACGTTAATAACATAGCAAAAGTTATGATATTAAAATAAAATTTTCTATAATATTATAAAAAAATTAATTAAAATTAATTAAATCAAAGAATTAATGAAGTGCTTCATTTTAGTTTGAAGATTCAAATAGATTCATGATAACTTAATTGTCTCGAAAAATAAACTAAAAGCACAAAAATTTTACAAGTATTTTTCTAGTGACATAAAAATTAAATAACAAAAAAATGTACTTTTATTAACTAATGAATTTAAGTTCTTAAAATCAAATCAATAAAATCAATATATGGCCAAAATTTCGTATAACGTTCGTCATAAAATTCCTAGTAATATGTTTTATATATATATATATATATATATATATATATATATATATATATATATATATATATATATATATATATATATATTTATTTATTTATATACATTAAGAAAATAATTAATTAATTATATATTTAACTGATTATCTAATATTGGGAAAAATCCAAAAATTGATTTCTTTTAGTTAAAACAAATCTACAATTCATTAAAATAAACAAAATCTGAATAACGTACTCTTTAATAATGAAATTCAATGAAATGTATAGTTAAATTTTTCTTTAAAATACAACTGATTTGCTTGTAAAAAATTTTAATACTTCATATTTTGACAAATAGTTGTTAAAATAAATATGAGTATCACACTCTTTCCCAAGGACTTCCTAACTGAAATATTTAATGTCACCTAAATTTTTATACAACCATCTGGATTTTTTTTTTTATCTCACTTTTTTCCGGTGCCCTTGAACCAGTTACATGAGAATGCCAGCTTTTTTTTAACTTAAAAGTTCCATGCTGTCTACAGTTAAAAAATATATATATATATTGAGGGTGAGTAAGGGAGAAAAAAACCTTCTCCCGTCCCTCAATGTCACCATTTGTGGTTATTAAATGTCGTGCCGAAAGGAAGGGTGGGGAAATTTACCTGGCCAACCCCTCATAGATCTCACCTGCTCTCTCTACTAAATTCTAAAAACTGTTTTTCATCTTTTTTTTTTTTGTAAAAAATTTCATATGTTCTTATTGACAATAATATACATCATAAAAGAAAATTCGTTACGTTATGTGTTGCTTATGTTAAACATAAAATTTAGTAAAAAATGTAATAAAAAAAATGAAAAATTGAAAAAGAAAATTGCCTTTTTTTTAAATCAAAGAACAAAATCCTTTAAAAATGTTTTTATACTTACAAAAAATTCTACAGTAGTTGAATATTGTAAATTCGGAATTATGAGTTTAGAAAAAAATTGATAAATAAAAAAAAATTACCTAAATTAACATAAAATTCAAGAAGAATGAATTGTAAAAATATTTATAATATATTAAAAGATATTTATTTTGCATTCCAATTTATATACGTGTAAATGAAATCGTTTGTGATACTTTGAGCAATATGGAGTTGAGAAGTATACATAGCTTACTATTAGAAAAGTAATAAAATGTTGTTTAGTTTAAAATTTGCTTGATAATTAAAATTATTAAATTAAATAAGTACAATAAATATTGTTGAAAAATTAGATAAACTAAAGACAATATAGTTTAGATGTGAAGTTGAAGAAACGTAGTAAATGATTCCCAAATAAAATCAAAGTGAAAACATTCTTTAAGTAATGTTAAAATTGTTATATAGAAAAATATTAACTTTTATTTAAACTAAAACTCGAATAAAATAATAATTTGTAAGTTCAACAGTATTTTATCAAAACTGTTGAATTTGAAAGAATAATGTAAATAAAAAAAATTGGTTGGCACTTTATGAAAATTTATACAAACTTGTCATATGACATTGTAGTAAATGGCATTATATTTAGATAAAAGTTACAAATGCTCTCTATGTATTATTTTTAATTATGGAAATGAATAATAATTGTCACACAAATAAGAAATATCGTGATAATTTTTATGATTAAATTCTTTATTATTTGATAAAGTATTGGTAGTTTTTCAAATTCGATAAAATTTTTATCCAATCGGTATGTAAATTTGTCCCCTTTTTAAATTAATTTTAAATATTTGCGTTTAAACCTTAAAATATTTGCTGTGAAGGCTCACAACGTGTCACAAAACGTATGAAGAAGTTTTATAATTAAAACCATAATATGCAGAAAAAATATTTTTTATAAAACAAACAAATAAAAAGATTCAATCAATAATTTCTGGATATAACACTTCAATGCACACTTATAATATTTCATCGAAATAATTTTTAAGTAAACCTGTATTAATTAATTTATTAAAATATTTTAGGTTGGATTAAAACTCAACTCAATTTAGTAGCTATTGTTAATTACTAGAAATAACTTATATATTTTTTGCAGTATAAATTTGAATTCGAAATTTTATTTGTTACATTGTATAATTAATCTTTTAAAGGAGAAAATATTTTTTACATCTATATGAAAATTTATGAAACATCAAAAATTTTCAACTTATTAAATCAAAACTTATTGAAAATACATAAAATATCATATATACACAAACATATATATATATATATATATATATATATATATATATATATATATATATATATATATATAGATTCCAAAAGAAGATTGTAGACAGTTACAACTGCAACATAGTCTATTGTTCCCAAAGAACCAGCCAGACGCAGCGACGTCTCAGCCGCCGAGGCGTTGCCCCGTTTGCACCACAGGGGGTGGGCCACCATCGCACCCTCACACATGCCATAGGGACCCGTTTATAGGATAGTCATCATTCATACTCCATTCACACACACAAGGGAAGGACAAAGACATGATAGAGAGAGAGAAAGTACATCCATGCCTGAACCGGGATTCGAACCCAGGACCTTCCTATCCTTAGTCAGGCACTTTATAAACTATTTATAACTTTATAAACTATTTATAACTTTTTGTAAAATTATTTTTTTATTCATAGCTTTTTTTTTTATTTGTCCTATAACATGTTTAAAAAATATTCTAACAATTACATATAAAGAATCATGTCTGATTCGCGTAAGTTATAATTGTTCATTAGAGGAAACGTTCCCTTTTCCATTTTTTATGATTGAAATTTCTTACACATTATGTCCTGACGAAAATAAGATTGCAATTCTAAGCAAAGTCTTAACCGTTTCTTGTGTAAAAAAGCACTGTTTCCAATTTATGTTGGCGAAAAATAATCGTACAATATAAAATACTATCAAATATCTATTTAATATACTATTCTTGATTTAATTTCAGAATTTTTTTTTCTCTTATTTCATTTCTATCCTCGTATAAAGCCTTTTAACATACTGTACTATTACAATTTATATATAAACTGCGTTTAAAAAATATAAATGTTCTGTTATTGTTCCCTTCAATTTGTTTCAAAATTTAAAAAAAAAAAAATTGTTTTACCATATTAACAGTTATTCCAAATTCTTTCTAATATTACACTGAAATTGCGATATCAACTAGTAATTTACGAAAATAAATAATGCAGTATTAAGAAATTAGTAAATTTAGCTAACTGTAAAATGTATTTATCATGTGTGTTGCACTTACAGCTATTAACTGAACATAGAAGAATGCCTGGGAATAGCTAAAAAAAAGTTTGAAATAGGTCAAAACAAAATTACGAATAAATAAAAAGAGAAAAATCTATGTGCAATCAGTGAAAATGCTTGACAATTCTTGAACACAGTCTATACACACATACATTTTTCCTCTTTTCTCCTTCCATTTATGTAAATTTTTACATCACACCTAAGTAAGACAGATTATCAATAAATTAAATATAAGTATTAATTAATTATGAAAATAGCATAGTTAACTGCTATCATAGTTAATTACAAATCAATAATTAATTGATTTGACACCAGTTTTTGAAACATTTTTTGTTATTTATTAACTTCTGTTCATAAAAGTAACAATTCTCTTAAAAATTCCTCTGAAAACATAAAATCAGAACATTTTTTTTAATTAGACGATAAATCTACATCTATTATCAAAACTTGAAAATATTTAAAAACTATTCACATATTATATTAAATAAACTGTAACTGTATGAAAATATGAAAGGCTACCGCTGTGATTATCTGCAGATAAAAAGTGGAATTACTTAAATAACTTAATTTTACATGAGGTTTGTAAAACATCATAAAATATTCTGCGGTTTCTAATGAAACTATAGTTATAAAAGCTGCGGAAAGATGGCGACTGCATATTGTACTCTATTTTTATAACCAGTATTACGTACTAATAAAAATTAAAAATACGAAATGTGTGTTCATTATTTATTTTAAAACAGTAATTCAAATTAAATTACAACAAAATTAATTTATATACAATCAAGTTAATAATAAATATAGCAAAAACATACCAATCACACAAGTCACGCACATCTTTATCTATGTACCCCACAAATAATTTTTTTTTAATTTACAAGCAGACATGCAAAAAGAGATAGTCAGGAAAACTGCTGGAAATCATGTTTGGCAATTGCAGTGTTTGGCACACAGCTAAATTTATAAATATTTATTTAAAAAAAATTATTGTAGTAAAAAAATGCTCTTATAATAAGTCATTCAAAAGAAGATTACGAAATTCTGAAACATTGAAAAACAATTCTAATCCTTAAAAATGTTACGAGGCAAAAGTATAGTTCACTCATTTTATGTTAAATTTAATCAGAAAAATCCTTCAAGAAATTGTGCCTGTATGTAATCTAGATTTTCTTAATGTAATTCGAATAAATTTTTTTGTGTTTATAATTACTGTTTCACTTTTACTATTTTGAATGCATAATATTTTCATGTTTACTTAATTATAAAAGGCTATATTTGACAAATGTTATATTTTCATTTATATATATATTATTATAGATTTTATAAAAATTAATAATATTAATATATTTTTATAATCATTGTAATTTATTGATAAAAAGAATAATATCTATTTATTGTTTTATAGAATCAATTGATCAATCATATTAGTAGGATCACTCAAATAATTATTTTATTTTTCTTTTATATAAAAGCATTATTTTATAAACTTATCAACAATTTAAATTCCTTCATGAAATTAATCTTAAAAAATTCAAAATATTTTATTGATGCAACTGCAAACAAAGGTAAAATGTATAATTTATACTAAATTTCACTAAAAAGAATTTATCTCAATATTCATTTCTATACGTGTTAGTACGCATTTCATTTTCTTTCAGTTTGTAGATGGCAGCACATGCTTTTATGGTGATAAAGTTTTAAAGGAATATAGTACATTATGCGCTTATATCAAAGTACTATACCATAATCTTTCATTTAATTTTTTTACTTATCATTTAATTTTTTTACTTATCATTTAATTTTTTTTACCTCATTTGAAATTAAACGTAAAATTAAAAAGTTCTAAGCGAAAAATATATGGAACTCTCCCAGTATATGTTACATTCAATAGATGGCAGCACATTACATGGTTTAATTACTTGTAAAAAAACTTTTCATTCGCCAAAACTGTAGGATCATTTTTTGTTTTGAAATACTTTTGATATCTTTTAAATAAGAATTACTTACGGATTTGCTTTTCATATTGCATCGTGTTTTATGCTGGTCAACATAAGAACTGAGAATATTTAATGAAATTACAAAATTTACTGGAAACGATTAATTAGACCATTTAAATACGCAATAATTACTGCATTGCATGTAATGGATTATTTCCTAAATTCGCCTTTTAATGCAAATTCCCTGAAAAGGTAAAAAATAAATCGTTGATAAAATACCATCCATATTTGTTGTAATAAGATAAAAAAAATAATTTTATCATTCAAGCTATCATATATTAGGAAGATATTTTTAGCTTTGCCATTCAACCATATTGCTTCACAGAATTCTTATTTGTGAAATTACTAAATTTTTCATTGAATTAATTATTAAATACATTAAATAGAAAAAATAAAATGATATTTACTTCTGCGTTTTAATAATAAAATTTGAGAAAAAGAATAAATTTATAGTGATTCTAAATCAAAAAATTTTTAATTAAAAAAAATCGAAGTAAAATATTGTATTAGTTTCATGTAAAGTTTTTAAACTTATAAAAATAAACTAAGCATTCATAGAAAAACTATTGAATTCTGATATTTTCAAACAAAAATAAATTGACTCACCTCAGTACATAACTGTACTTAGTACATAACTTAAAGCCAATATTTTAGAACTGACAGCAGAAATAATTTTCCCAGGAAATATGAAAGAAACATTTAAAGTATAAGGTATGTTGTAGAAAAGCTTAAGAAAATATTTATTATTATAACACCACATGAAAGTAACTAATAATTGATGTTCAAATAATCTGTAAATAAATTTTATTTACATTGACATTAAATCCCTAATAATAATAAATTGATAGAAGTAATGCAGAATAATACTAAAATTTAACAGTAATAAGAATAAACAGAATCAATTTTAATTTTATAAGCCTTTTAAATATATTTATAGGATTATTGGAATTCTTCATTTCAGTAATTTTATGAAACCTTTCATTTTCTTTTTTTTTTTTAAATACAAAATTTCTTATGAATTATCGAAATGAAAATTTTTACATTAAAAATGTTTTTGTGGAAAAACTTTAACTAAAAAGGAAATAAGTTTTTTAAGGTTTTTCTTGGTCCTAAAATGGATTTTTTTTAAAAAGTTTATAAAAAATTTAGTCAACAATCATTAAAATAACTATTAAACTTTAAAGCTTAATTTCGATTTCTAAAGGTGAAAGGAAATTAAAATGCAGAAAAATATGGAATATCGTTAGTAAATTATCTAACAAGGAACATAAAAATATAACAGATTTCTTGTATCAATTCTTGAATAATTTCTATTATAATGCCCAATAATTCTTTCACAAATGTAATTATATTAAAAAATCTATCGCACATCCATAAAATAATACAGTTTTTATTTTATGTATATCTGAAAAATAAAATAGATAACTATATTCAGCAATGTATTATCAAGACATTCATTAAAATATATTTTTCAGGCTGGTCATATTTTATTGAATCAAAAAAGTAAGAATCAAATGTATGTTGTCCAAAAAAGATTATGTATTTTTTGAGACATTTAAATATTATATAGAAATAGTTGTACACGAAAATTGTATAAATAAGTCAGTCATCAATTATTTAGATTTGCAGAATTGTAAATTAATGCGGTTAATATTTATTCATCTATTAAAACAAAAGCTTGGTACAAGAAATTTTACTATCAGTTTGGATTTCAAGGTTAAACTTTTTCTCGGTTAACCATAATTTTTAACGCAAGAACATGAATTTTATTCCTTGAACATTTAGGTTAAAATGATTGAATTTTGAAAACATCATGCAGAAGAATGTGTGTAGTTTCTCATATATAATAGATTATTGTAGTATTATAAATGTAATGCGGTTGATATCTATTAAAAACAATTTATCTGTTAAAACATAAACTTATTACAAGCAATTTGATTGTCAGTTTGGATTTCAAGGTTAATGTTCTGGTTCACCGGAAACAGAACTACTAAACATTACTGTTTTTACTATTCTGGTAGTGTTAAAATGAAGAGTCAGTCACTCGCACTTTGGACTGTATTTGCTAGGCAGCTGGAATGCCGCCTAGTATTCATAATTTTGTTCTGTTGAATGCACAAGTTTTTGTAATGTCATTACTTGTATATAATGTATACAGATGCATAATAGAAATTTTGTGTAAGATTCACGCTACATCGCAACAGTTAAAATTTTTATGCAAACCATAGTTTTTTTAATTCAAGAACATGAGTTTTGTTCTTTGAACATTGAGGTTAAAATGATTGAATTTTGAAAACATCATTCAGAAGAATGTAGTTTCATATATGATAAATTCATAATCCATATGCACTGAAAAATAGTTAAGTTATGATCTGGAAGCTTAAGCTATCATCTGCAGATAAATTTCTTAATAAAATTCTTTATGAGATAAATTAGTTTTAAAAGAATTAACAGTAACTCGCCCTTTGCTGATAATTTCTTGATTCACTTTAAAAAGATTAAGCTATCATCTGCAGATAAATTTCTTAGTAAAATTCTTTATGAGATAAATTAGTTTTAAAAGAATTAACAGTAACTCGCCCTTTGCTGATAATTTCTTGATTCACTTTAAAAAGATTAAGCTATCATCTGCAGATAAATTTCTTAATAAAATTCTTTATGAGATAAATTAGTTTTAAAAAAAGAATTAACAGTAACTCGCCCTTTGTTGATAATTTCTTGATTCTCTTTAAAAAGATAATTTCAAACTGTCATTTTAATACTTCTTTTAGGTCGGTATGAACAACAAAAATTTATGAAGAGAAAGGTGGAGATATATTAAATTTAATTCTAATTATATTTTTAAATTAAAAACAAATTTCTGTGTATGTTTGAAGCAATGTATTTCACCAAAGAATTACTGATGCAAGAATACAATTTGTTTCAACAAACATTATTTTGATTTCATTGTTACTAAATCTAAATATTGGGATTTGAATATAGTCAAATTTCAGACAGGAAGAGTAACTAGATTAAGAGGTAATTTTTCATTCATTTATTGTTAATTTGTCTCTCATATTGATTGAGACATTATAGCATATATATATATATATATATATATATATATATATATATATATATATATATATATATATATATATATATATATATATATATATATATATATATATATATATATATATATATATATATATATATATATATATATATATATATATATATATATATATATATATATATATATATATATATACTATTTGACATACAATATTGTAGATACATAGATACATTTAACTGGATTTCTCTTTATTGTAATCTTTGCCATTTCTTTTTGTGTTAAATTAATTAGTGGGTATAACGTAGTTAAAAACATTGATTAGATAACTAAATTGATATGACTTCAAATTTGAAATTCGAATGTAAATTCGGTTGGACGAATTCACGTTCCCAAGCTTTACAGAAAAACCTACTTGGAAATTTATTTTTTTAGATGTCTTACTTGCTATATACTTAAAAAAAAGTAGCTGTAGTGTTTTATTAACGAAATTATTTACTGTGGAGATTGCCCGCATATTTTCATAGGTTCGGACTTTGTGATTCTCCAACGTGTACTCTATGCATACAATATCAAATTTTTGATGCGACTCATCTCGACTCGACTTGTGTTTTTTAACTGTAGAGTTCAGAAATACTGGAAGGCTGGAAAAATAATGGCTTACTAGCCAAATTTCTGGGTGTTTGTAATAGATAAATAAATAAAAATTTACTGTGGAGATTTGATGCACTGTATAGCCAATGGCTTACATTCAAGAAGAATCCATAATTATATTTTAGTTTTCTTCAGATAATTCTTAAAGCAGATTTTCAACGAGATATCTCTATATTTATGTATCATATGATGTCCAGCATGCATTTAATCAATAATATATTGAAATTCTATTTTGTTTTGCTTTTCCCCTGAATCAGTTATCACTTGTCTATTACTCTAAGTTACTGATCACAGAATCTGAGCAAGTTCTCTACCTTTCTTACATTCTTCAAGACTGATCTTTGTGATTGATCTGTGGATATGCGATCAATTTTGCTGTGATTGATACGGTGGATACGAAGACTCGCTGATTTATGCTGCTAAGCATATACAACAGACTTTCCAAAATGATTATTCAAGAAAAAAAACTCTTCTCCTACGTGAGAGAATATTTAGGAACTCCAGGGTGTTTGCTCCGTGGAACCAGGATCAGTCTTTGAGAGAAACATGTAAACAGAAAATTACTTTCTGTAGAGAGATGCTGATATTTTATCTAAGTTAGATTTGAATTTCGAGGCTCAACCTTTCTCTATTCACTTTAACTTCAATGCTGATAAAGAGTTTTCAGTCCGGTTTGATTTGTTCAAGGATGTTTCAAAAGTGCCTAGTGAGCCTAGTGAAAATAGTTTTAAAAGCTTTTGCTCTGGAGAAAAAATCCTTTTACTCTTAGAATGATAATTTCGTATGAAATAGCCCTACATCTAGTATGATGCCGTGAAGAGAGACTTGTTAAGAATGTATACTCTGAGGGCTTCAAAGTGAATGGTTGTGTTAATTGCCTTTGCTGATATTTAGTGTAAACTATTCTGCTTTCATCCTCCTATCGACATCTATAAATCAACATTCGATGGAGAGATTGTGGCCTTTGCTGATATTTAGTGTAAACTATTCTGCTTTCATCCTCCTATCGACATCTATAAATCAACATTCGATGGAGAGATTGTGGCCATTTACTAAGCCCTAGCTCAACTTCGGCTATACCTAGATTTCCTTAAAAAAGAAAAATTGTATTATTATCTGATTCAAAAATTTCACTTCAAGTAACAAATGTGCTCTTGAACTTTAACCATCGATAATTGCTTAAATCTTCTCAAATTTTTTGCCAGTAATAATATGATAGTAATTTCCATTTGATTCTAGTCCACTGTGAAATCCAGAAAAATGCGGTGACCCTTTTTTTGATAAACCCATCTGGTCTTTAATTGCAGATATCCTTTTAATGATGTCATTGATAAAGAATATCTTCTAGAAATCTTTCCGCGAAGAACTCGAAAATGGGAATTTCTATAAACTTTACCTTATATAGATTCTTAATATCCCTCAAGGGCTTAGGTTGAAACCTGTTGCCTTGTTTCGTCTCCGAGGTCTGATCATGATTGCCTAAACAAACATATCTATCTCATCAATATGATTCTTTAACCTTTTAGCATTTTGTGTGATTCCTATTGAGAAATGGACTTGTCTTACCTATTTAGATGTCCTTCTCTTCCTCGGGCATATATCTAGAAACACTAACGCATATTTAAAAATTTATTGTTATTCTTTTATATTTAATTGTCTCAATATGCCATTAAAAATAAAATAATAAATACAATTTAATTCTACTTTGCGATATTGTGTGATAATGTACTGATTTAAGAGTGAAATGTGTGTATCAAAAAACGATTTTCATTTGTTATATATTACTGATTATAAAGTTTCCTGCAATTTGTGATGTCATTTGTGCTTCAATTTTGTGCATAAAAGTGTATACTAAATATTTTTCGGTAATTGAACATTATAATATTACTATTTATAACATTATAATGTCAAAATAATAATATACAGAGCAAATGTGAAAAAGTAAACTCATGAAATATACAATTTTTATTCAAATTATTATACATGCGAATAAAAATGTGATTAAATTATGATGAAAGGATTAAGTGATCAGTGAAAATAATTAGAATAAAAGTTGCGATATAAAAAGATTTAGTCAAATTTAAAATGTGATTGATATTACGCATCATTAAAATAGGTTACAAAATATAACTTAATTAGTAATAGTTTAAAGCATAGCATGGTTTCTAAACAAAGCCATTACATCTTCCAAACTTTTAAACTCTTGTATTAATAATGTAAAGCAAGACAAATTAGAAATTTTTGATATATTTTTAGTGAAGTTTATTACAATTATTACAAAAATATACATCCTAACAGATGTAAGGAAAAAATCAATTAAAAAACAAGAATTACTACAATTAGGAACAAAACTTCAGATTTTGAGAAACAAAATTTCTATTAAGCCGAAATAAGAGCTATTTACAAAGTGTCATTCTTGCTGCATAATTTTTAAAAGATAATTGCAAAAATATGCATTAAGCAGAAAGCTTCGTATTAAGAAGAATAAGAACATACATACACAGTGGTGCAGGCAAGTCCCAGACTTGTACCTTAAAGTCAACAAGTTTGGAATATTCGCGCATCACCAAATATCTATTAATTGTGAGCAACGGTTGGATGGTGAAGGTCACACCTGAACTTGCTTTCTCCTCTCCATATCCATGCTATAGAAGAAGAAGGACTTTGGACGTCACAGATGAATGTGGACACGTCCCCAACCCATGGAGGGAGAATGTGCTCATAATCTCAATCACTGTGTTAGGGAAAACAATGCTTTTCTGACCATAATGGGAAGTGGCATGCACTACTGAGCCACTGAAGCTCATGCAAAAATATAATAGAACACTGTGGCATTTTGTAACTTCATTCATACGCTAGTCTGAATTGCATCATAACAATACCATATGTCACACAGAATGTTAATGCATTTAAAAGGAATGATCGATTTAACTTGAAAAATTTCCATGCTGTTAAGTGGATTGAAGATTTTAATATTTTGTACTCCAAATACTCACCAAACATACCTATTTTTGAGAAAGTACGTAATTGATTCATGATTAAACACAAACGATAGTTTCTCAAATCTAAGCATTTGTTTTGGAGAGCATCTGCTGCTATCACTGAAAAGAAGAGCATTCCGATGATGATAAAAGACATATTCCAACTATCCATACTTGATCGGGCACCAATGGTCAGTATCAGCATGCGTAAACATTCTACAGTCACTCGAAACACAACAATCCCCATGTTAAAAGACATTGCACTTTCTAACTTTCCTACCAAAGCTACAGTGTTTTTTACAGCTCCTTCACAAAGATAGAAGCTATTCTTTTCTTGTAATAGTCTCTTCAAATTTGATGCAAGATAGCAAGATTCAAGACAAGAGATAGTATAAAACGTCATTGACGCAAATAATGGTGTGTAACGTATAAAAGCGTCAAAAAAATTCTCTGATTTCAGAAGAATTCTACGTACAATTTCATTTTCCACTAAAGCAAAAATTAATTTTTTGAATTCAGATTTTTGTGTGTATGGTTGAATCCAACTGGCGAAAATGATGAAAAATATGAGCGTCATCTGAAAGCAAGCTGAAATCACCGGAACTTTCATTTGGTGACTATCCAGAGTGGGTGGATTTATCAAGTTACTAATGTGGTTTACTGATGAAATGAATTCCTTAATTTTAGTCTTCCCAAGAAAAATGCTCCACCATATCAGTAAGGATGTGAAAAGTTCGACAATCATAAATGGGAACATAAATCTAACACTTATATCTGAAAACATCAAATAGACGCATAAATATTTACTAAAAATTAAAAGCCATAGAACGTGAAATAATATCGGTGCAATAAAAGCAGAGACTTTTTTATTTTCGGAAAGGCAAGTTATTCCAATCAATTGAAAAAGAGAAACGAATGAATGCTTTCTCATCTTGATTTTCAAGATATATTCACATACAATTGTGCTTCAGAAATAAATAAAAATCACAAATACAAAGAAAAATTGCATCAGAAATTTTTTTTAATTTCTACAAAGAGTTTAATATTATAAGAAATATATTTTAATAACAACAAAAATTTCTATTGCATATGAATATTTAAAAAGCGGAAAGAAGCGATTGATTATTGATAGTTGTCTTCTCCATCAAGAGTGAGTTGTCAAAGAATGATTATAAATTGACTGGAATATTGAATTTTAAAATATATTTTTAATATATATATATATATGAAATTTCCTTTGATTATAAGTGAAATCGTAAGAAATGTATAGTAAATGTACTATCAATATCATTATGAAAATGTAACATTTGAATTTTATCCAAAATAAAAATATAATTTTCAGACAAAGTATTGATTCCGAGCAGTTATTACAATTGAGAACCCATGATTTAAAGGAAATTTTTGGCGCTAATGCTGTTTTCTAGTAATAGCGTCTTCCCTAATGTGTATGTCCTAAAACTTCTGTGTAAATTATCAATGAAAAAAGGTGAATGTTTTTTTTTTAAAGAATATACAAAGTAAACTAATCAATTTTGCTTATCTTATTGACCAATGTAATATTACATGCAATAAAGTAACAGAAATCTATTGATTCGACTTAATAGAACATTTCTTAGATCGATTTTTCTGAAATTAATATGTCCATGAAATAAAATCCTTTATGTTCTTACTAATCGCCGTAACCAAGTTGATGACTAAAATGTTTATTAACCTTACTGACAAATAAAAGGAATGATTTATTGAGAGATTTGCTTTTGTAAACGAGAAGCTCACACAAATTTCACAATGGCTTCAAATAAATATTTGCTTTTCGAACACTTTACAGTATTTGCCATTTCCATTACACATTTTTAATTATGGTACCTCAGGTGAGTTTTTTTTTTTTTTTTTTTTTTTGCCTTTCCCAGTTAAAATGATACTGTGTATGAAGCACATAGAAGGTAGAACTGTACACGAGAGATTTTATTAAATACATTTGTCTACTTGCTTGCTGCTTTGATTTATGTTTACAATTTGCAATCAATACATGTCGAGATTCTTCCTTGAATATTGCATATTTCCCGTGCATTGTAGTATAATGTCGCTTATTGTTGCATTCTCTTTCAATGTAAACACAGATTTCATGCAAACTATAAGCGATGAAGTTTTATACTTTAAATGTTCATTTTCTCATCTCTCCTAGTAAATTCCAGTTTCGTTCTCAATTGGGCCTTTCTTAAATTTCCAATTTTTTATTTCATTAAGATTAAATTTTTTTCTTAAAAATATGTGAGAGAATAGTGAAAAATACCACAAATTTTTATAACTAAAACCTCACATTTACACTGCGTGAAAAAGTAGAACATTAGGATTTTTTCAAATAAGAGAAGAACTTTGAATTTTTTACAAAATAATTTTACTACACCACTTATAAAAATTAACTTACAATCAGCTAACTATATCTGTAACATGAAAGAAAAACGTTTCGCTTATTATAATTAAAAATTAGTTTCAATCATATCATACTCTGGGGAAAAGGACAGTGCTAAATAATGAAAATAAAAATCCTGTTAATCAGGAATTCGTCTGCCATTTGATGTAATTACTTCAAAGATTATTTGAAACTGAATCATATAAGTCATGAATTCCTGTTTGGCAAAAATTTTCCCAAGCACATTTTAAAGCTTCTCGAAGTTCCATCAAAGATTCATATTCCTTGCTCCAGTGTAGACACTGATAAGATATTGAAATCGACTTATACATCACTACATAAGACTAATGCACATATTGGAATGAAATTGATAAAGTAGATTGTCACATCCAGACTTATGTTACTAGAATGCAATCTGTGGCATAAAAACAGTGATGTCGATTGCAACACAATAAAGTGCCTGTAAAAGCATTTTAATCTAAGCTAAAATCGTTAAAATTTGAAATGATACTAAGAAAGACTGCGACATCTAAAGTCCATGGCTTAGTTTTCAGACAAATTACCCTTTTGCATGTTATACCCCGATGGTTATTTTAAAGTTTTGAAACACTGTGTGCAAAAGCCTGCCAAATAACTATATTAAATATCGACAATAGTTCTGTATTCACTAGGACGATTTGATTAATGAATACCACTTCCATATTCTACTAATATTATATTAAGTATCCCTATATTGACCACAGTCTGTGCTATGAATCTGCGAATTTATTGCTTGCTTTCTTTCCTTACTATTCGGCTTGCTTTCGCCACATCTCAATAGAACAAAGATATACGCAGTGTCACACGTTTCCACTTTGTTAATTACAGTTCTTCAATTTCCTTTCTTATTATTTTCCATATTTTCACACCAACCTAACATTCTAATGATTAAGTGGTGAAGAAACACGAAGGTATAGGACTGCCAAATCTCAAATATACTAATTCAATTACAATTTTAGACATGCGCAGAAAACAGCAACAATACACTAAAGCCAATTTTATTCAATAACCCAGTATATATCCATGACTAATACCACTCGTATAGATGCTACTATGACTGATTTTAGTCTCTCTCACATCACTGAAAATCATATAACACTCATTAAATACCATTACAACCAAACAGTTTTGTTCTAATATTCATAAGTTATCTAAGAAATTATATATTAAATACTTAAAAGATTAATATTGGAAAGTTATATATATATGTATATATATATATATATATATATATATAGGTATTTGGTCAGGTTGTTCGTTTTCATTTTTGGAAGGTAAGGAATTTTAATCCCGACCAAATCAAAGATTCGTCGTTTTCGTTAAAAGCGACTGTAACACTTTAAATCTATCATAGTCGCAATGTCCTTCATGTGAAATAATTTCTTTGGGGGGCAAGCCAAATCTGGGATCTACTTATTAGGA
Source organism: Latrodectus elegans (assembly GCA_030067965.1). Taxonomy (NCBI): domain Eukaryota; kingdom Metazoa; phylum Arthropoda; class Arachnida; order Araneae; family Theridiidae; genus Latrodectus; species Latrodectus elegans. Next base: position 37,219,337 of record CM057821.1, on the reverse strand, counting down.
GCCATTTTTGGAACTACGACGACACACTCACGGTGTGGCCACTTTCTAAGGGACTATCACTTTTTTCCGAATTTTGTAGTGCTGAAAGGTGGATGTGTATATATATATATATATATATATATATATATATATATATATATACATCCACCTTTATATATATATATATATATATATATATATATATATATATATATATATATATATATATATATATATTGCTTCTAAAACTGCAGTTTTCACTTCATTTAATTTATGCAAAATGAGGCATTTAAGTGAAATATATAATTCAGTTTTTGAATATGATCTCAGTTCAAGTAATGAGAATCAGCTTTGTTTGCACATCCGAAAATATAAAGTTACTCTTTGAATTAATGCAATATCTGATAAAAAATGTTTAGTTACCAAGTTTTTATAAATGAGTATATTAAAAGATTTTTATTAATAACGTGACATGACTTGTAATTGAATATGTTTCGCTACATTTATCCGAGTTGACATATACAGTAGGCAAATACAGTAGGTTCCACGAAAAATATACATTACCAGATGTTGCAGTTTAGTGGCCACACATATGTATAATAATTTTTTTAATTATATCTAATCTCTAATTAATTATATATAATTTTTTAATTTTTATTTAATTATATCTAATGTTTTTATTTTTTATTTTCAACTGAATCAACGATTGACTATTATTTTTAATTTTTCTTTTCGTTTTATAGAAGAGCAAAATTTGGAGCTTAATGCTTGAAATTTAATGTATTTAAAAATATATGTTATAGTTTTAACAACGGAAGTTTCAGAAACTGTAAAGCAATACAAAAGTTCATATTTGTCTAATTATTTGCGAGATTTTATTTCTACATAAAATTTGAATGAAATTAGAGATGGGATTTGAGTAAAATGTCATGTTTGTTAAGTTTCTTGCATACGCATGAAATTTCTACTGAATTACGTGTTCATAGTTCTTAACATATGAGCTCCTTCTCTACAAATTTCATAGCTCTCTATTTAAAATTTTTTAAGTTTTGTCAGTTTACATTGGTAGAGCTCAACTCTGGACTAGTTGCAGGGAAAGATGCTGGGGCAACAACAAAAAACTAAAGTATATTAACATAATCAGTATATGCAAACAGAACATTGAGCTCATTTTCCAAGCAGTTACTCGCATGTATTTTATTGTAATCAATACAATATTACCTATCCACTAAAAATATTTGAAATACTCAATCAAGTAAACAAAATTTTAATTTTATTTATTTTTAAATCATGAATAAAAGTGGTTTCCTATTTCTTAAAGGTTTAATTTATGATCTCTATGTATATAACAATAATTTTAAAAATATCATTTAAGGATTTTTTTTTGATTGGTTCAGGGGGGCGTATAGCTTTTTCGTGATCCTCAATATGATTTTGACACCCACTGTAACTAGATTGAACTTCATTGAATTTTGAAAATGAATATTAAATACAATGCGGGATTAAGTAAATTTGTGGTACTTAGGTATATGCCTTTTATCATTCATCTTAGAATTTATCTAAGGAAACATAATATCATTGATTAAAAACGAGATTCTGAAAACTAAACCTCTAAATAAATATGTGACTTTGTTTTATAAAAGTATAATTATGTGATTCTTGTTTGAAATGCAATTTGTCTCTCAAAATTTGGAAAATAATCATGAAAAAAATGGTGAAGGCATTAAATTCGCAGAAGACATTGTCATATTGTATTTATTTTATTTTTTCGAGTTTATCATTTATCAATTTCTAATAATTTAATATCGACAGCAGAAAGTCGATATCGACCACTTTCGAAAACTGCGCAGCTTCAAAAATAAAATTTGCATTTTATGTATTATATTATAAATTATCTTAATTGTCTATAGAATAATTTTTTAGCCAAGTATTTCTTTCGTTCATAGATCACTATAATAAAAAGCACATAACGGATTTGTGTTAATTTTCATGGTAATATTGTAATTTTACTCAAGTGGTTTTATATTTCAAAAGACGCATATCATTTTATATGCTTGACACTATGACAAAGTACCGTTTTTTATCTACTTTGATAAATAATAACTCATATTTTTGTATCTGTTTAATTTTTGACATATATTGAATTAGTCTTTTTCATAATTTTAGGGAAAACTTGTTTTTTAAAAATACATTAACAAAGACACATTTAAGAACATTTTCCTTAATTAAGCAGATTTAATTTTACAAAAACGTGTTGTGTTTTGTTAGTAAAATATATTTAATCGTTAACTTAAGTGTTTTCCCTATAATGAAAAGTTATATAGTAATTCAACATTATCAATATACATAAATTATGATTGTAAACATATCATAATTGTGCCATTAAATATTTTTATAAATTTATATCATAATTATTTGCCAAAATATTTTTTATAAAAATACAATTGAAGATTTTTCCTCTTAGAATTATAATATATTTTTATGCGTCTATTCACTTATATTAATTGCCGTTGCATTTTTAAATTTTATAAAGCTACTGTATCATTAAGAAGACATTTTTATATGAGTAATCTATAAAACCTATCTTGGGAAGATAATTTTAAGCAAAAATGATGAAGCTTTCTAATTTGAATGAAAAAAATACAAAAAGAAATTTCTAGAAGGTATATTTAATCTATAGGCTTATTGTTGAAATTGCATATTGTAATTTGTATTCTCATTTTTCCTTCCATAAGTAAAGAAAAGACTAACAAAAATTTAACTTAGTTCCTCATGAAATGATGTATAACTTCTTATTTTGTTTGATAGGTATAAGTTTCTTTTCAAATAAAAACTGTTATTCTATAATTGGACCACTAATTTTCCATATATTGTGCATTCTCATATTTGCAAAATATATCTACTACAGTAAAACCTCGAAATATTTTTATTATAATTTCTACCACATTTACATACTTGTTGAAATTGTTTCTGCTGTGTTTCTGTGGTGGAGTCTGTTCTTGAGAAAAACCAAGATAAAAACTTTTATTTCGTCATTGAAACATATTGGCATAAGGGTGTCTCCAGTAAAGAAAAATGGCTACTTGAAGTATTTAATAAGTTCTCTTTGCGTAGTGATATTTTTTTGTTGCACAATATTTGATGATAGCTCCAGTTCTCTTTTCACGCGGAACATCACATCTGAACTTTTGGTTCCAGTCAACACAGAAGAAAGCATTAAACAGATTGTGCTGAAGACATCAGAATTTTTCGTCGAGAAATATGTGAGCCACTTTCCTTTGTGGATATCAATGTCATTTTATATCATAAGTTGCGCTGAAATAACTAGTCTTGCATCTAAAACTGGAAGAATTGTACAGAAGTGTACTGTTTGCAATCCCCATGCACTAATAAATGGAACAATCTCACTTGTACAACGATTGGAAGATGCTATGTCTTCTTCAATGGGAGTGGTCATCTTTCGCTTAACTCTCGATTGCGTTCGTATGCTAGTAAGAATAATTGCTACTTACAGTGCATTTTACAGCTTCTCTATATCGTATGTTTTTATTTTTCTACTTTTCATTTTAATAGCGGCAGCAGACTTAGCTCAAACACGTTGCTTTGATTTGAGAAAACTGGATTTTAAGGTAATAATGAAATATTCATCACCCAAAATTTGCATGTCCAAAGATTACGTCATGTACAAGGAATCCGAATCCCTAATTCGGTTGACGGCATGTAAATGTTTTGTTGTAAACAGATCATATGCGTTAAATGTCATAGCATTTTGTTTGACATATGGCATCGTAATGGTACAATTTAATGCTTAACCTCAAGAAACTCATATTAAATTTCAAAATGTGTGGGTTCTCATACTTTATTACTGCTAGTTTTTATAAATAATGTTTCACACTTAAAAAAAACAAAACAAAGATATATATTACCTTTCACTAAAGACTCACATTATTTATAATTTTAATAATTATTTAAAAATAATTAGGGCTATATTAGATTTAAAGATAGTATTTTCATCTTTTGTTTCTCCTTATCAATATTCTAACTTCAAAATATGTCATATTTCTTATGTCAATTATTATTACAACTATAAGATTACATCATGTTATTTACTGTAAAAAAAAATGTTCTCTAAGAAAAAGGAGGAAAGTTTCCCTTGAAGAAAAATAAAAATCTTAGAAAATGTGCAAATATTCTGAGATGAAGATGTATTGTTCGACTTTGAACATGACTTCTCTTGTTATAAGAGAAAGAAAATTTCAAATGCTGCCTGAAAGCCATGAGATTATCCTTCGGTAAGGAAAAAGTATTGTAAACTGCAATATGCTAAACATCTAACTCTGATTGCCAATTTAAGAGAAGATTACTGGATTATTTCAATAAATAAGCTAGTGAAACAAGCTTGCTCTGGTTGTATTCCTTGTAAAAATATTCAAAGCCAAGCCTACAGCAACACCATCTGCATTTATTCCTAAGGACAGAATAAAAGCTGCTGCAATTTTCGATGCCTCAGTGATTGATTTCGAAGGTCCTTTGTATTTACGTTCTAGAGAAAGTACATAAGTTATTCTTTTTACTGTGTCCTTTAATGGACTGCCCATCTTTAATTAATCAATTTTCTGTCCACAGAAAGTTTCACTATGGATTTAAGAAGATTCTTTGCTTGAAGAAACCATTCCTTTGTATTAAGTCAGAAGATCAATATTTCCTTAGACTTTTCTTCGTTCTTATTGCCAAGAAATTCACAACAAATATTTTGAATGATTTCCAAGCTGCGTTTTTTGATGCATTCTGTAATTCCACAAAATGTTCACTTTCGGCCTGCTATATTATTCATCTTATTTATTGTTCCTTCCTTCAAGTTTGCATTATTTTACAAAATTTAGATTTCAAATACGTAAAAGTAGCAAAACCATTCATTGATTTCCAAACTGAAAATTTTCTATTAGTATGAAATTTCTATTAAAATCGTATTCTAACAAAAACTAATTTTTTTTTATTATTTATACTTACAAAATGTATGAAATATAGCAAGAAATACGTACTCTATCAAACTGTGGTCAGAAGAACCGGAGTCAGTGTATATATTCAGCAGAAATAAAAATTTACGTGTACATAGTTAAAATAAATATTTTTTTGAAATAAAAGAAAACATTTTAATTGATGTTAGACTAAATTATAAAAATATTTTTATTTAAGTTTAAACTATGAATCTTATAATCTTTTATACACACACACACTAGCCTTATATAGAACATGAAAAATTTCTATTATAATGTTGAACTGAATATTTTTGTGAAAATATTTTATCACAAAGCTTTTTTGGAAAAAAGTATGATTTTATATATAAAGTAAATAAGTAAATAAAAAGATTGTAAGAAAACTCATAGAAATAATTATACATAAATACGTAAAAAAAAAACTAATTTTGACTGAATACATTGATTACATTAGTCCAGTACAAAATTCCAAATAGATCGTTATTTCGCGCAGTTTTGATGATTAAGAAATGATACTTTTGTCAGAAATATCGTTTTCCCATGAAAAAATAGATCTATGTAAACAGAATCAATATTTGTAAATCCATTTTGTCTGTATTTTTATTTGAAATATGAAAACTAATCTTCACATAATGGTATTGTTTCAAATTATTTTTTTTCCATTTTGAAGGTAATAAGTAAACAGTTTCCATTTGAAATAAATACTAAGTGAGCAATGCACTTCCCAAATTTTATCATAATTTATTTTTTCAATGTTTTAATAATAATTGCTATATATTACTCTATCATATTATTTGTAATCTTAAATGAAGAAGTACTTCATTTTGTAATTCACTTTGATATAAAGTTATGAAGTGATAAAAAAAAGTTCCAAAGACATTGATAAACTGTAGTTAAAAATACTTGGAATTTCCTCTTTGAAATTTACGCTGTATACAATCCATATCATGAATTCACTTCAACATGATCAAGTTAAGACTAATTTTTTAAGCAATTTATTATATCACAAATTTTAATAATTATTTTAAATATAAATTATAAATTGAAGTATAACCAAATACGAACTAAAAGAATTTAATTAATGAAAGGCTTAGTTTTTCTGATTTGTTTGAAAACTAAGCTGATGCACAGAAAATGAGTGTGTGTATAATTCATATTAAAATATTATAAATAAAAGAAGTATGAAACCTCTAAAGGGATTATTATCAAATGTTAATATAAAAATATATTGAATGAGATGACAGAGGGCCACAAACAAAAAATTTAAACTTTCCATAGAAAATTATTTCTGTGAAAATTAATAAGCGTGTTAAAAATGTAAGGCAAAAATTATAGCATCAATATTTTTAAAACTAATTGTTGAAAAAAACCCTACCCTTTACAAAATTTAAGAAATTAATTTATGCACTCTTTTCAAAATGTTTAAAGTTTATAGTAAAATAAAATGTAATTAAAACAAAAAATTTGTTGATCATTAATGACTATTTAAAAAAAAAATATTTGTGATTTTTAGAAAATAACTTTCTAGAATTATGAACATTTAGATTAAAGGAAATCACTTTTTTTAATCTGTGATATCATAACCTATTTCTCTCAAAAATTTTCTAAAAGTAACTTTAAGAGAATATTGTATTGATTTAAGTTATATTTAAATACACTGCTGGACAATTGCTAAGGACGGATTACAAATTGTAATGTAGCATAACAATAAGCGAGACATGAGGTATAGTAGGATAAAATATAGTTGCCACACTGTTCAGACATTAGAATAAAGAATATTTATTGTTCTGGAAAGTACAAAAGCTGTGAAACATCTGAAAGAAAAAAAATGTTCATTTGATGCTGCATACGGAAAAATGGAACAATGCATCTAAAAGTCAGCAGGCACCTTGAACAATGGTATCAGTACCGGATATGTCCACCGTGGAGTGTGATGCAACATTTAACACGTTGTATCATACTTTGCACAACATTATCCAGCAGCTGTTGAGGCAATTTATCCCATTCCTCTCTGAGTGCACAGATGAGGTTGTTCTTGCTTGTCAGAGAATAGTTTCGACCAGAAACTTGCCTCCCCAAAGCATCCCACACATTTTCAATGGGGTTTAGATCTGGAGAACGTGATGGCCATACGAGGCGTTGAATACCCTCCCTGTCTAGGCAATAAGGAACAGCGAGTGTTCGATGACATGTTGCGTTGTCGTCCATAAAAACAAATTTATCACAGACAGCACCACGGAAAAGAGGAACATGAGGAAGTAGAACTTCATTAATGTATCGTTGGCTCACCATAGTCCCATTCGCAAGCACATGTTTGGGCGTGCGGCCATTGATCATGATGCCAGCTCACACCATGACACTGCATGTCGGATATCGGTCCCCTTTCCTGGATATTTTCTGGACCATAAGCAGTACCACTCTCTGCCAGATCAGTTGACGTCTACAGTCCGATGACAGACTGAACCTACTCTCATATCTGAGAATAGTACGCATGCCCAGTCCTTTCAGTCCAATTGCGATGCTCACGACACCATTGCAAACAGGCAGTACGATGCTATCTGGTCAATGGGACATACACATCAGGTCTGTGGGCGTATAGTCCTCCTCCCCTCAAACGTATGGCAACAGTTTTTCTTGAGATCTGCTTTCCTGGGGCAACAAGAACTGATTTACACCTGCTGAGCTGTAGTGCACCTGTTCTTTTTTGCTGATAGGACGATATATCTGTCTTCTGCAGGCTTCGTACTTCTAACACAACCTCCCCCGTGCCGCCTACTATACATTCCAGTTGTTATAAATGATTTCCACAGCCATGAAACAACGCCGTGAGCGATGTTGAACCCCCTGAAAACATCTGTTATTTTTCGCCCTTCTTCGATCTTCCCAATAATTTGGACACGCATAAAATTATATTAGTAATGTCGGGAAGACATGCCAAAAATTTCAAGTTCGTCTATTAAATCTTTCCTGTAAAACTTTGACTTGAAACAACAACTGTCCACACGCGTCAAAACCTTTAAAGTTCTTATGAACGCTATCACGTGATGAACAGACGTGGAAAAAATTTTGCATATGTATACTTCTTCTAACTATATCCCGCGCTTATTCTAATTTTCCACATTTTGCTTCCTTTTATTTTGTGGTTGCTATGGATGATAGTGTTATCCGTCCTTAGCAATTGTCCAGCAGTTTATATATTACAAAGTCTTTTAAAATTTAAGTTTATTTTAACCTAAAATGCTTTATTTCAGGATTAAACAGGAATATCTAAGTAAGCAAACTATAGAGTTTACATAATTAAAATATTGTATTTGAAACTACAAGCTGGATATTTCTCAGGATACAGATAGTTCTTAAATATTTGTCAGTGTTAAAAACATATACATAATTTTTTATGTAATTTAATAAGATTAAATTTTTCGTCATGGAATATCAATTATTTACAAAAGTAAGCACCTTTATAATTATACTCTGGTAAATTTTTAAAGGTTATTAACGATACTGTTAAAAATAACTATTGTGATAAAGCTTATTCTCCATCTTGAAGTTTGAACCTTAAAACTGCAATACTTTTGAAAATTCCTATCATCGATTCCCATATATCGATACTGACAGAAATAGCATCAGGGAAAAACCTAACTCAAAAATAGCGCAGTGATTTGGAAACTGGAAAATCGCTTTCGGTTGGGGTTGGATAGGAGGCATTGAGTAAACATAATGAATTTCTATTGCGAAATAAAAGCGGTGTTCATGGAAAACAATATATAATGTTCTTGAATAAAAATAATATAATATTCATGAATAAAAATATAATGCTCATGAATAAAAATAATATAATGCTCATGAATAAAAATAATATAATGCTCATGAATAAAAATAATATAATGCTCATGAATAAAAATAATATAATGCTCATGAATAAAAATAATATAATGCTCATGAATAAAAATAATATAATGCTCATGAATAAAAATAATATAATGCTCATGAATAAAAATAATATAATGCTCATGAATAAAACAAGCACATCTATTCGTAATTCATTTTATCTTAATTAATTAAATATGAGCTAAGAACATTAATAATCATGGAATACATATTCAATATTTATCATTCTTTTTTTTAAATATAGCTGAATACAGATGAATAAAAAATAAAAAACTAATATTATAGTCATATGTTTTACTTTGAAGGTTTAAGCATTTTGTCATAGTTCATAGTTTTTACCTTTAATAGTGTTTTATTTTGTTTGTAGTCTGTAATACCATTTAGTGGACTATATATCGCTTGCACTGGCGAAGTGGAAAAGTACCAAAATTTGAAAAGTTGAAGCTTATTTAATTGCTTTACTTTTCTATGCATAATTTTAAGAAACTGTTAGAGATTGATTAAACCACATAGATAATTATTCCTTTCAAACTATTTACCTTTTAATTTATAAAACTTTATTTATATAATTCTAAAATTTTATTAACGAATAAATACATTTATAAAAAATTAAGTAGATTAGGTTGAAAAACAAAAATTATTTGTTTTATCTTACATAATTTCTTTTCTTTTTTTTTTCTTTCTTTTTTTTTTTTTACTTAACAATGAAAATTTTTGAAAAATTACTAATGAGTAACTTGAAAATTTACTTATAACCAATACAGATATAAATTTTGAAGACAAATAAAAGTAACAAGTGATTATAAATTTTTGTGTTAAACATTTATGTTGTATACTTGAGATTTTTATAACAATTCCAAGTGAATAATTTCATGAATGTTTATTCATGAAAATTTATATGTTCGAAATTCTTTGCACTTCGCAAAAAAAAAAAAAAAAAAAAAAAAAAGAGGAAATAATTTATGCTTCTTAAAACCTTCCTAGAAAAATGATGCATTATAACAAATTATAATATAATTCAAACTTATAATTTTCTTCAATAAAATATAGTATAAATAAAAAATATATTTTTATAGATAAATACAAAAGCTTTTGTCATTAAAATTTAAGTGAATGCTTATTTATAAATAATGTATTAAATTAATATTACTTATATTAAATAATTTTACATGGAATTAAATAAAATATTATATGATAAATTTAATTATTAAATTTTAATCAATTAAATTTTTATTTAATTATTTATAAAACTTCTTTGTACTTAGTCATTGTTTTCTTATCCAACAGATGGCAGCACAGAAATGTTATAACAGTATTAAATATTTTAAGTGTAACTATGATTAGTACTAATCTGTTACAAAAATAGTAAAAAATCCCATAAATAATTATTAGATACTTCTAAATACTCGAACTGTCTCGTTCAGAACTACAATTTTGTGACTTTCAGCTTCGATCCGATTTCGCCGGCGCTTTGCGACGACATTTTGATTTTAATGCGTCAGAACTTTGGCGGTGAAGTTTCTCGTTAATTGCTGTCAGTTGACGATAAGCTCCAGGCGTTCACACGCCATAGGTTATTTTTCAGGCACTATCGACTTTATTCACCAACCTGAGTTAAACCAGATTTGAGGACGAGTTAAGTCATGCAACATTATTCACCACCACAAAAACAGCGAGTAACTCTCCGATTTGAACTTTAGGTTAACCCTACAATTTCGGAGTGTAAATGTCAACTCTGAGTTAGCAAACAGCGAAACTTAACGATCAGATTTTTTACTTTGATATTCAAGTAAATCTTTCAATTGATTCAAGATTTACAAAATCTTGAATCAATTGAAAGATTTAGGTGCATTTTTAAAATTGACAAAATGATGTGAGGTATTAGATTGTGTTGATCTTCGAACATTTAATAGATTGAATAAAAATGGAATGGAGATTTACCCTTTTGAGTACCCGTTTTGTTTACATTTTGCAATCTCTCCAAATCTCCATCTTTTCTCACCAACTGACTGCCAAGCCCTAGCGATTATAATATCAATATGGTTATGGTTTATCTACTGCGAAGGCATTCTTTTGGTGGATGACGTTAAAATCTCGACGAGATTAATGATGCCATGAGAAAACGATTGAATACAATTTTCTATGGCGCAATTTTCATGGCTCTTATATTCCCTATCTTATCTACATCTTCACTATCACTTGTGTTGTTGTATTGCATTTCTGTATTATCTTATTTGTATTATAACTATGCATCCAGCATTAACTAATCTTTGCTTCGCTACATTGGTTTATCTTATTCAAAATGAAAATAAGACTCCAAAATTTTGAGCAGATTTCTGTCATTTTGTCTAAATCCACCCAAAATGCTCCAGATGTGCTTCTAACATGCAACTAGTATTCCTTATCTCGATGTTTTACATGATTTAACTGGATATGTTCAAAGAAGCGTACCCAAAAATATCATGGATTTATCAGTTCCGTGGATAATACGTTTATCCATAATGCCAAGATATCATTTTCAGGCAGTATAGTTACTGCCCTGAAGTGCATGCCAGTCACAATTATCAACAGCTTGGGAAATTGTTTTTTTCAAAAAAATGGCGGATTGTTCTAAATTGCGAAATACGTAAATTTTGAACTCTGATTATTTATTCATTATTTAATGTTTTTCTTTGACACTTTTTCTCCTTTTTCGTGTTGAAATTATCGTCTGACTTTGGCTTAGTGTTTGATTGACTAAGATTGAGTATTTTGTTCTTTAATTTTTACTATTTAAATTTTATTAATAATTTTTTTTTCTTTTTCTTTTTTTTTTTTTTCTTTTTTTTTTCTTTTTTTTTTTTTTCTTTCTCATTATTATGGATTTAAAATGACTGAAGGAGAGACTGAAATGATTTACACGGATTGCGATTTGCGCATTCCAAAATAAACACGTCAAGATTATTGACTTTCGAAGATTCTATTCCACAACTAATCCAGTTAGCTGCGGAAAAAGGTATTACTAAGTTCTTCATTTTCCTGTCTCCCCACTGATGGTACCATCTATTCCAAAGAAACCTTACAATTTAAAGCAAGAAATAATTCAACTTGTAAAGAATCACAAGAAAATAATACAAATTCAGCACACCCGTCAAGGTAAGCTTCTATTCGAAACTAATTACCCAGATACTGCTGTAGAAATAAGCAAGATAAACAGTATTCTTGGTGTACCTGTTAACTCCAGTTTTCAACCTGAATACATTTCTTCAAGATTTCTTATAAAAAGAAATAAATGTAGATTTACCTTTATACCTTGTTGCTGAAGAAATTGCAAAATGGCTTAACGATATTAAGCTTACAAAGATTTACAAAAAGAATTCAGAAGAACTGAGTGAAAATATTTTAGTGAGCGTCATTGGTCATCATCTACCTCATACTATTAACTTATTCTATTCCATCATCCCAATTTCTCCTTTATTGATAACGTCTGCCAATGCGGAAAATGCTATAAATACACTCACCCTACGAAAAATGTAAACAAGAAGTCTTCCTATGTAAAACTGTGGAACATTCCATAAAGACTCTCCCTGTGGCAATGAAACACCTAAATGTATAAACTGTCAGGGAAATCATGCAGCTAATGACATTTCCTGCCCTACGAGGCTTGAAGAAAAAATTTTTACATTTTAAAAGCATGAACCACCTTCCATTTATTGAGGCGAGAAGACGTTATAATAAATCTTTAAAAAACCAGTTACTCCAGTGTAACCAAAAGTCATCTTCCTTTCGTGCCAAAACCAAAATGAAATAACTGATATTGTTAAAAAGCAGTGACAGAGATGGCTTCTATTTTTGAAGCAAAATTACTTATGATACAGGCTAGACAAGATCAAATGGTCCAACAAATGTTCTCATTCATGAAAGAATGTATGCGAACATGTTCGAATCCAGCTAGATCAGTTTCTAGATCTCCTCCAAGAAAGAGTCGTGCAAGATCTATCCAGTCTAGAAAGATAAGTCCAAAAATTCAGTGAATCAGCAACAATATCTCCTGAGCAACCTATTATGAAGTCTAATCAACCAAATATTACATACGCAGAACCTAACATTGAAGAAAGAATTGAGCTAGGAAAAAGGCGTAAAAACATTCATAATTTTTAATAATATTCTTTTACTACGAGCGCACCTTTTTGTTTGATTTTTAGTGACTGTTCAGGTTTTTCGTTTTATTTTTATGTTCAATTTAATTTCTTTGAATGCAAGAAGTGTTCTATCTAAGCGTCCGTATATAAAACTTCCATACTTTCAATCTTCCGATGTCCTAGTAATTCAAGAAACGTTTCTTAAAAATTCCGACTTATTTCAAATTTATAATAAAACAATAATTAGATTAGATAGGCAAGATGGCCGTGGTGGAGGACTTCTGTTTGCTGTTGATAAATCTCTACCAGTGCAAGTTTAAATATATCCTGCTCAGAAGATAACGATACAGAAATATTAGCTATAAAAATTACTATATCCAAATCATCTCTGACTTTAATAAATGTGTATGTCCCACACGGTAAATTTTCAAGTTCTTTGTTCCATAGCATCTTATCAAATAGTCCTCCTCCTTTCATAATAATTGGAGACTTTAATATACGAAGTTCGGCGCTTTGGCAGTTATTCAAACTCTCCCGAATCTTCAGAATTCCTCGATTGGATACTGGATAGCAACATTTGTCTTTTAAATACCTCTCAGCCTACTCATTTTGACTCCACCATAGACCATCCCTTATCGATTATAACTTTGTATCTCCTGATATTTTTCCTTTTTGTACTTTCTCAGTCAGTTCAGATAGTTATGGTAGTGATCATGTCCCTGTTCAAACAAGTGTCCAAATCTACAACAACGATTATTCAAAAGGTATTTCCTGCAACAGAATTTTGTGGACTGGCTTCTTCAATTCAATGAACACCCAAATTGCTAATAACGGACTTGTTTCTGTAGATCATTTTCAAATTTTATGCAAAGACTATCTTGATAAATTTAGAAAAAGCAAATCTTTCTGTCAAAATCATATCCTCCGTGGTGGACATCGGAATGTTGTTATCTTTGGGTCAAAAAGAAAACTTTGGAGGAAAGCGAAAGTTCTCTTAATCAGACTCTGTGGATACAGTACAAACGAATTTCTGCAAAACTTCATCAGCTTCTTCTAACCCTTTTCCAGAAATTTCTGGGATAAAAACTATAACAAACGCTGGTATATCTAAAGACATTTATTCTATTCTCAAAAGACTTAAAAATAGATCTACTGACTCACCAACTCATCATCTATTAATTTCTAGCGAAACTTCAATTATTTCGGATCCTGTTGTTCAGGCTAACTTATTTGCCAAATTTTATTCTCGTCAAACTGAAACTGAAGTACTACCTCTCGATTTAAGTTCAAATTTTGATTTAGAATATAACTCTGCATTCTCCCTTTCTGAGCTCCAAATGGCGATTTCTAAATGCAAAAATACTTCAGCTGGTCCTGATTTAATATCAGCTAAAATTTTGAAGGGTCTATCAAACATAGCTTTACGATCCCTTTTGTCACTTATAAATACCTCTTGGTTAAGCGGTATTGTTCCCCCGTCTTGGAAAAAATTCATCATAATTCCTATAATAAAACCTGGAAAAGATACTACTTCAGTAAATTCTTATCGCCCAATTTCTCTTACAAGTGTTCTATGTAAGGTCATGGAACGCATGATTTTAAATCGTCTAATAAATCATATTTCCCTTTCCAAATATTTTCATCCAAATCATCATGGATTTATGCCTTATAGAGGTTGTGACAGTGTTCTTTCTATGCTTCATCATCATATTATTGCTTTACGTTCACAGAGAAAATATGTCATATGCGCAACTGTAGACATATCTCAAGCTTACGATTCACTGTGGCCAGACGGCCTTATTTATAAGCTCCTCCAATTTGATATCAGAGGAAATGCTGCTCATTGGATATTGGATTCTTTATCGGATAGAAGTTATAAAGTGAAATGGCGTGGAACTTTTTCTCAACCCACTTTCTCTAATAGAGGTGTCCCTCAAGGCAGTGTTTTTTTCTCCTTTCTTTTCATGATTTATATGTCAGATATTTACGAAGTTCTCTCCTGACATTAAGTGTTTTATTTATGCTGATGACATAATCCTTTTGGCTGCTCATTCATCACAAGAATTACTACAGCAAAAAATGCAGACTGCAATCATAAAACTTTGAACAATGGTGTGAAGATTGAAACTAAAATTGATTCCTCAAAATGTTCAGTCATTGATTTCTCTTCCAAAATCTCCTGTAAATTTTGTACTAACAATAAACCAATTACTCATCTCTTGGTCTAAGCACATAAAAATTCTGGGCCTCTATTTTACTAATAATTTAACTTTCAAATGAAAAATCCATCCAGAAGAAAATTAATGTTTTAAAAGCTATTTTAGGAAATAAATGGGAGCAAAACTAATCATTTACTTCAAATTGTTCAATCCTTCATTACAAGTAGCCTCTGATTATGGATGTCATGTATTTACATCAGCGAGCTTATCAGACCGAAAAAATCTTGGATCCGATATATCACTCAGCTCTTAGAATTGCTACAGGTCTTCCTCGCTGGACACCTATTCCACTTCTTCTGAAAGAAGCAGGGTCGTAATTCTTTTTGTAAGACAAAACTTTCTCTCTACAAGGATGTACATTAGAAACCTTGCACTTTCTACCAGATCTCCATGTGGTAAATTATGGGAATCAATGTTACAGCCATATTTCTGGCGCTCTTCCTCTATCTTTTGAATAAAAATGGTTTTGAAGAAAATGGAATTCAAGAATCACATATTTTAAGAGTTCCTGCAAAATCGACATCTGTTAATATTAATTTAAAAATAGTTCTTGGAAAATATACTTTTCAGTCTAAAAATCTTCCTACAAATACTATCAATGACCTCTTTGAACTGCATAGTACTTGAATGGTCTAATCACATATTATTATTTACTGATGTATCTAAAATAGAAAATAAACTTGGAATCGCTGTTTATAACAGCAGAAATAACTCCTTTGTTTCCGGGCAAATCAATAACTCTAATTCCATTTTTACAGCAGAGGCTTTGGCTTTATATCTGGCGGTGACTAAATTCTGTATTTCTCTCTAACTATGTCATATTATCAGACTCTTTATCCTGTTCATAAGTAGTTTGAATACTTTCAACCTCTTCCCCAACCATCATTCAACACATCGGATCAGCTTTAGGAAATGCAACTGAGATTTATGAATCTTATTCAATTAGTTTGGATTCCAGGTCATTCTGGAATTGCTGGGAACGAAAAAGTAGATGCTCTTGCAAAATCGGCCATTAATAAAAGTTATATTCTGCACTCGATTTCACCTGAAGACCTTATCCATAATATAAGAAACATTTTTACCAGTTATAATAACAACGAATGGAATAATAGTAAATCACGCGTCTAACTTTTCGCATATGTCTTCTATCACGAAAGTTCACCGCAATTATACCAATTCTCGCCTTGAAGAAGTGTGGCTAGCTAGAGTTAGAACTAGATCTTTTCCGACAAATGCTAAATTACATAAATTCAGACTTTCTTCAACGGATAAGTGTTCTTGTGGGAGAAAGAGAAACCATGGATCACATAATGCTATCGTGTCCTCGTTATGATCAAGCAAGAAATTCTTTAAGAGAAAAACTTGGAATCGGAGCTCTTCTTTCTCTTGATCTTAGATTTGTCAACGAATCCAAAAGAGAAAATTGACGCAACTATTTCTTTTTGAAACAAATTAATAGATTTTAATTTTTTCTCGTCTTTTTATTTTCCAAGTGGCCTCATTTTCCCTTCATATTCGTCAAACAAACGCCGTGCTTAACTTTTCGTTTTGATTGTCTTTTTTTTTTTTTTTTTTTTCCAAAATCATCAATCCATCAATATTTGTTTAGGTTTCAAATAAAAACTCAATCTTACTCAATGAGCTATAAGCCTACGAGCATAAAGGCTCCAAAACAGTTTTTGTCGTAACCTAACCTAACCTCAACAGCTTGGTGGGGCAGGTAAATTTAAATTTTTATTATTTGATAAGGAAATTTTCTAATCCTTGATATTGGTGTTAAATAATTATTTTTGTTGATGAGAAGACTTTCCATAAAGTCTACCGCAGAAAAAATATTTTAGTCAATTAAAAGAAAGTACTAAAAGTATTATCTTGTATAGGTAATGGATGGATAGATGAAACTTTCCTGTCAAGGAGAAAATATAACTGTGGGTTTGAAGTGAAATATAACTTCAACTCAAATCACTGTTTTTGATAAATATAATATTTTATTTATAAAGGAATAATAAATGTTTTGCTATCAGGATAATGAGTTTATTTCTTTCAAGAATTTATTGTAATGAGGATAAAGAAGAGTTGTTTTTTGCGACGGCTGGGAAGAGCAAAAGAAATTAATGACCTCTTGGTAAAAATGATCCATTACATTAGCATGAATATTTATGCATATATATGTTGCTTGCTATTAAAATTAAAACACTATATTTTAGATATTGTAAACCTGATAGGGAGGTTAAAAGTAATGATGCTATCGATTATAAAGGCCTTGAGGCTTTGTTTCCTAAAGCAAGTCAGAAAACAACAAATCACTGAATAGGTGAGTTTGTTGACCCAAAAGACAAACAAAATACATAAACCCATTGGAAAATGAAAATCTCCACCTAACATTGAAAAATCGATCTAGTTAGCTAGTATTTATCATATTCCAATCTAAAAGTAAATATGCTTTTATTGACACATAAGTATTGTTATTAATATTTATTGTACTCAGTTTGTTATGGATATATTTATTTTTAAACAAGATATTGTTTCTTTTATAGGAAAACTCTTAGATAAATTCATGGTGCAACATTTTCATAGAAAATTAAAACTTAATCACCTTTCTTGCGGTGAGCAAGTACAAGTCCTTAGAAGATATTGCTACTTTTTAGTCTGGTAACAATTTTCTTTTCACAAAATGCTGTATATTTTATATTTTTGTATTGATATGCATTTTATGGTTTGAACTTTTTTAGGTTACAGGAATGGCATTAGAATTCCACGACTGAGTTTGTTGCAATTGGATATCCCCACTGCTGAATCTAAAGGTATTACTTAAGCCTAAGGCCAAAATGCCTCGAGTTGATTGCATTCGCTCATTATGGTATCAGAGTCATTGAGAATTCTGATGACACTGATTTCCTCTCTCCAAAATTAGAATGGCACATGATGTTAAAACCAGGCATTAATACTTGTAGAAAAAATCTTAATTGGTTTAAAGGCTAGTGTAGTCCAGTGACTGATGTCACTTCACTACACTATCCCTTTCCACACTCCATTTAAATGGAGTTTGAAAATGACCTTTCCATATATTTCTCTATCATTGCAGTGCAGTTTATCAAATGCACAAACAATCATTGTAAACACTGCCATGTTGCACAACATAGCATTAAGAATGGGTGATCACTACAATGTTGAGATTTCTTATCATGATGATGCTTATGGAAGGAATTACATTTATAATAAATTTCCAGGCATTTCAAAAAGAAATACCAGTGTAATTTCAGATTTTTAATTTGTTTAAATAATAATTTTTTTTTTCATTCATTGCTGTTGAACTATATTTATTTTATTAAATGCCAATTTCTCATATAAAGTTTACATCTTATGATGTATTTTTTCTTTATCAAATATTAAATAAGTTATATTTAACTTTATTCTGTTGTGCAAAATGATGCATTGTATAAATTTCACTCAATTTAAGAATGTGTTGCTTTTGAGACGGACATCTTGTTTTTTTATGCTATACTTATCCAAAATTTCTTTTCAAACTACTACTTTTGTTTGCTAAGATGCTCATAATATAATGCTTTTGTTATGTTCTCATTTATTTCTAATTTTAAGGTTTCAATTCCCACAGTTCATGTTCTATTTTTCTTTTTTCATCTCTTTCAATGTTTTCTAAAGCCAATTTATGAATTTCTTTTTTACCTCTCTGATTGATTTAAAAGTACAGGGTGAAATCTCATTTTTAATCTTCATATTCAATTTATACAATAAGATTAAAGTACTGGAATTTTTTTTATTGCCCATTTAGAAAATTTACCAAAACATTCAGATATTGGTTTTACTTGCCCAAGATCTGTCTCTAACATGCAAACAATATTCTCAATTTTTCATGTTATAGAATTTAAAGCTGTATGTTAGAGAAGGCATTTACAAAAATGTCATGGATATATTAATCTAGCAGAAAATACTTTTATATCTAAAGCCAAGATTTTTTGCCAGGATATTTTGTTTGCTGTCGCTTTTTTGTTTACAAAAAAAAGTTAATTTATAAATCATTTAATTATCTACTGAAGATGCAGAGGAAAAAATTTCAATATCTACCGAAACAGTAAATGGTTGCTATAGTTACTTCGAAAACTGACTGAAATAAATGCCATTCATATTTATCAACAACTTAGTGGTGCAGGAAAGTTGAATTTTTAATACCTTGATAAAGAGACTTTCTAATTTTTGATATTGATATTAAACTATTATTTTTGTTAAAAAAGATACTTTTTGAAAAGTGTCATCAACAAAAGTTTCATTTAACTAAAGGAGGCCATTAAAATCTGATTTTTGTATAAGCAAATCTATTATGGTTGAAACCTTTTTGAAAAAGTAGAAGTACTACTGTGAAAGATATACATCAACTTATATTACAAATATCTTGGTGAATAATAATGGTTTATATTTATGTGCAATAAGAAATAAAGTGCCAAGGAATAATACCTATCATTGCATTTCTTTCAGGAATTTATTACAAATAGGACAAAGAAGGATTATTTCTCATCGCTGCTAGGAAGAACAGAAAAGATTTATGGTAACTTGTAAAATAGTAATCCCTGGCAGGTATATTTACATACATACATATATATATATATATATATATATATATATATATATATATATATATATATATATATATATATATAGCATACAGTTAAAAATTTAAATACTGTTATCCTGATACAGGTATAATATATAGTGATGTCTAATATGATGGTATTGAGTCTTTGTTTCTCCATGTCACATAACTATGAATCACTCAAAAGTGAGTTTGCAGACTTGGGAGGCAAACAGAATTTTATAAAACTTCTAAACAATGAAAACTGTCACTTAAAAGTTTTCTTGTAAAATCAAAAAAAATCTAGTAAGGTAATATTTATTATATTCAAGGCTCGCGATAGATTTTATAGTCAATGTTGAATAATGAAACCAAAAAATTTCCATGAATTAAAATTTGTGAGATGTAATTTATTTTATTACTAAATATGGATTTTTTATGAAATTGACATAAATGTCTTAATTTTCTTTTATTTAAATATGCCTTGAAATTGATTTGGATAATACAATATTAAAAAAGATCATATATTAAACTTAAATGTTTTATTTTAATATTTAAAAAATTGCCTTTTATATTTAAAATTTTTTTAGAAAAGTATATAACTAAAATCATTTTTGTTTTACGTTTATATCTCTAAAGTTGCTTCAGTGTTTGATGTTTTACAAAATATCCATATATTTTACTATTGTTTTGCAGTGAAAGAGACCTTGCTGGTAGAAATATCATGTATATGAAAAATTTTAGATCTTTAAAATGGGACATAAAATTTTAAATATTGGATGAATTAAATTCCTGTTTCGAAAAAGAAAACAGTTTAATGGTCTAATTGATACATAATACTTGCATTAAATTTTGTTATTTAAAATGTATTTATTGTAAGTTAAATTGAAAATTTTATTAAAAAATAAATATTTTTTATTTACATATCATTATTGAAATGTGTTTAGACTTATGAATGAGCATATTTGATTATTTTTTCAGCCACAATACTTTTAATTTGCAACTTTTTGTTTGAAGATATTCATTTTAAATGTAAAAAAGGGACAGATTATTAATTTTTGCATTATTATTAGCATTTACTTATATCATATTTATCCTTTTATTTTTATGTATGCTTATTTTTATGTATTTGATAGTTGCCTTTTTGAATTTACCATAATAATTTTTTTGTTTATAATGTGAAATTCTTTTCTTTCATTATTTATCAAATATTTCTATGTTTCTTATTCTAAATCATTTAAAAATTCCATGTCTTTATTTGAATATTTCTCAAAATACAAAAAAATTGAAGGTACAAAAAACTTTGATGTGTATTTTATTCAATAAAGGAAATCGAAAAAGTATCTTTAATATACATTGAAATGGACAAACTAAATGTGTGTTTATTTCTATTATTTGTAGTCAAATGCTGAAAAATGATCGGAAAGCTACATGAAATATAATGTTTGGATTTACTATGAAATATTTTTCATAGATATTCTACTCTAATAATTTTTGAAAATGTAGAAAAATTTGTATTATTGTATAAATATTTTGCATTATTGAAGTAAGTTTCCTTAGTTATAAATGTATTTGTTAAAAATTTTATTAAAATTTTTCTCTATTTTTATATGCAGTAATTTCTGTGCTCACTAAATTCAGTTATTTTCCTGATAAGTATTGTATAGATATATGTTAAAATTAGTTTTGTTCCCTTTTGTCCATTTCCAAATTATTTTTTGTTAATTTGTCTTCACATTTCTGCATTTCTGTTCTACTTTAATTCTTATGTGTGAAATATTTTGATTTTTATTTAATTTTTGGTTAACATAGAATATTTTTAAAAAATTTATTATTGCTATAATTGTTTTCAAAATTTGAATCTATATGTGTCTTTTTAGTTTACAATAACAAATTACTAGCAAAATATATACTTCATTATAAATGTCTTCAAATGTTATTAAATAGAAATTGAATGGGTATAATATATTTGTTACATTATTTTATAAAGTTATTTAATTTCTTAAAACTAAAACCTTTTTTGTTCTATTAAATAACTTGCTGACAAGAAATTATAATTTCATATTTCTCATTAGTCAAATTATATGTTTTCTCCAGTTTAAAGTAGCAGCTAGATTTAGAAAAAATGTTTTTTGCAATAAATTATTATTTTTAAGGTAAAAATTTAATTATTTACTTTTAGAATTATTTTAATCTTATTCTTGACATTTGGTATGTAGACATTTAAAAAAATGCTGAAAATGATTTTTTTTTTTTTTTTTTTTTTTTTTTTTTTTTTTTTAACTTGAATTGAATCAGAATTTAGACCAAATATAAAGAAAATTTTATTTTACTTCTCATTTAAAGGAATTGAATGCTTTCATCCACCCTATTGTATTTACTGCTTCTGCTATGACTGCTCTTTCATTGGACAAAATGGTCTGTAGTATTCAGGAACCTGCAGTCGTAATTGATTCACTTTAACAACCTAATGAAATAATCTGCTGGGGCATTAGTATTTTTTCTTATCAATGATGATAGATCTTTTATGCTAATTTTGTTTTCAAATTTGTATATTCATTTATAATTTCTTAAACAAATTTTTTTCCTATGTGATCTATATCTCCATTGCAAACATTTTAATATATTTCACATATGTTTCTTTAATGAATGTTGCACATTAGTAATTTAGCTATCATACAATATATTATAACAGGTTCTTCAGTGAATTCCAAAAAATGAGTTTGAATTTCTGTAATCTGATATGTATTGATTTGTCGCCCAGCCAGTATGGTGGTTACAACCCTCATCTTCTGCCGGGTGGGATTGGGCTTAACTACCAAGTAAGACGAGGTTGTTATGTGTCGCCGGGATGCATTGTTTGTTAATAAAATCTGCTGTGCTCGTCTAGTAATCCTGTTTGTCTACCATTCTTCATATGTATCTCGGCATCTAGGGTGCGATGGTGGCCCACCCCCTGTGGTGCGCCCAGGGCAACACCTCGGCGACAAAGAGGTCGCTGTTTCTGGCCAATTTCTTGGGTATAAGGGGACAATACATCTGACATACCCCGACCATTGGAAAAAAAAATATGCATTAACTCAGCAACCTGCTGAATAATTTGCTCTGGAGTTCATTTCAGAAGTTTTAGTTTCTCACATTGGTTGTGGAGGTTTGTAGTAATTCAAAGTCCACTTTGACTGTAGGTCTCAGTTGAATTAATTCTTATGTACAAAAAGTAATCATAAAATGGCAAACAAAACAAATCCTAATTCACAAGGTGTTTAAAAGTAATTGGTATAAATTTGTGGCATAACTTAATTTACTCTTTTTAATTTTATTATTTCATTTATGAATACACAGTTTAATATTTTCAGAAATTCACCCTAAATTATGTAAAAATAATTTCTTAACATACGAATTTTCTGTTTATTATATCACTATTTCTTTCATGTTTTACAGATTCACTGCTCATCAAGTTTTAACTGCTAAAGCAAATCAAAAACAATTCTTCAGAATCAGTAAGAAGTTTTAATTTTATTGTAAATATGTTTATTTTAATACAAGTTAACTAAGATATTTTTAGTATTGTAAATATTCTTTTATTATTGTAAATGCAATATATCATAAGAAAACTCTATAATTTTCATCTAAATAAACTGTTAAAGGTATTCTAAAAACAAAGTTATTTAGAAATTAAGAATTGAGGAATGTTTGGGGTATTTTGTATAAAGTTTCTTACTTGGAAACTTAATATTTTATTATTAGTTAATTTTGTAAATGATTTTAGATTTTTTTTCTTATTGACATGAGACCGCAATTAATGTAACTGTGAGTAATATAATAAATTATTCAAAACTATTACTAGCTAGATGTTAAAAATATTTTCTCCATATTGAAATTATAAGAAATTCTATTTAGCATACTGTCATCTTTTTAATTTTATTTTACTTAATATCTGTTAGATTTAAATGTGCATTGAAAAATCTTCTTTAATTGGAAAATTTTATTACACTTAAATATATTTGATAATGCTAAATATGTGGTAGTGCTTGTTTTCCATTTATTTACTGCAGTGAGGAAAAATGCTTTGTTAAATGAGCCTGCCACAAATATAAAATTTTTTAATTAGCTATTATGCATTGGCAGAAACATATAAGGGGCCATAGTAGCTTAGTGGTTTGGACATTGGCCCATCTGGATGGGCAAGGTTTGATTCTCAATGTCCAAGTGCATGCGATATACTTATTAAATCTGTGGAATTGAAAGTCCTGTGGTTAGTAGTTGAAAAACAAAGTTGTACTTTCACCTTCGTCGTGCTCTGTTTAAATCAAAGACACATACTACTGACTGAAATTCACATAACCGAGGCATAAAAAGCTTGGCTTATCCAAGTGTCATTTATAGCAACGCACATAGACATATGCGACTGAACACCTGGTCTGTACCTTATATTATCAGGTATAGCTCCACTGTATATACATTCTTTACCAAAGTGTGTAATACATCCTTTACCAAATTGTTTTTATGATGATGTTCACTGCTCAGCTATGGTATTATCCTTACAGAGTTTAAATCCTTTTTCATATATAAAAAAAGATAATTCTCTTTATCTTTTGAAGAAGAGATGGAGTTTTGTTAGCACAGTGGAGAAATGTAGTAAGTTTCTCTGATTTTTTAGGCACTTTTAGCTGCCATTGTTTTATGAAATCACATTCAAACATGTAATGTACAATAGTCCAAAACTGACCACATGAACAAGCACTACTTGTAGCCATACCCTTTTTGTTGAGATACTCCATAGTTGAAGTATGTCTAAAAAGAAACTGCTTCTTTGTGGTCCTTGACTACAAAATCAAGAGAGGCTGAGGGTTTAAGGTTGTTTGTTCTTCTACCTTGTTCTGCTTCATTCCATTCTTGTTGCCAGGTCATTTGTAAATGGTTTTGTAATTTAGCAATCAAGCATGATTTGGGCCATTTTAATTAAATTTTTTGTGTATTTGAGCATGTCTTGGCAGCTTGCTTTGGTAGTCTGTCAGCTCTTTCATTTCCAGTATATCTAGCATGAGTTTTGAACCAGTAAAGACAAATTTGCCATGATTTTTTACACATCCTGAGTCGATTTTGAACGTTTTGAATCAGTGGGCTTCTGTGTAGGGGTTTATATTCCCAAAAGAGCTGATAGGCTGTTTGACCAAATCATTGCCTTGTATAAATTATTTTTGGCTATATATTTTAAAACTTCATCAATCACAACCAATTCAGCTTGGAAAACACTATTAGCTTCTCCTAATTGTCCCTGCTAATAACTTCTCTCTTGTCCATTTTTGAATATGCAGAAAATTGCTCCTACTTGACCTTTTATTTTTCAGCCATCAGTGAAAGAATGTTGGTGATTGTCTAGGCACTGTGTAGGATTCAACGTGTGAACCATTTCTCCTTCCATCTGTCTTGCTGGGGGGAATAATGTTCTGAAGGGAATTTCAAAGCAGTCTGTGTTATAAATTGCATACAGGAATATGGTTCTTTCTTAATGTTGGAAAATATTAGATTTAACTACTTCTAGTTGAACCATTAGATGTAATAGAAAGATTCCTACCAAGATGTTTATTGCCTCCGTAGAAGTCGTGTGGAAACATCTAGAGATTATTAAGGTGATATGTGTTTCTGCAAACTGGATAGTTGTCTGACTTTTCTGCTTGTCATTAGTTCCGCCCAGAGTGCTGATGCATAGCATATCATTCTTTCAATAATGGTTTTATACCAAATTTTAAGAATTCCGACATTTACACCCCAGTTTCTACTGGTTATTCATCTTAGGCTGTTTAGAATAGCAATAGTCTTTACCTTTTGTTGCCTGATGTGAAGAAGCCAAGACAGTTTGCTATTGAGAATTATTCCTAAATATATCATTTCCTTAAATTTTTTAATGCTTCATCCACAAATTTCAATCTTTGGATATGATTTTAAGCATTTCTTACTGCTGCCTCTGTTATAGTGATGTAGAACAAAACCTGCATCATGTTTAATTATACTCTTTCTATCAATGAGAAAGTCTGCCTATATCTTAAATAAATTGTTGGGACAGTTAAGTTTGGCCATTTTATCTTGAATTCCTGCCATGAGCTTGAGTCAAAAGCTAGGCTGATTACTATGGTGTTGTCCTCTGTTTTTTTTTCTTCAATCTTATTGATCATGTTTTTCAAACCATATTCTGTTGATTTATAAGCTTGAAATCCAAACTGCAGTGCTCAACTTATTATTTTCGAGATGGTTACTTGTTCTTTCTACCAGCAATTTTCCAATACCTTATCTATAGCAGGCAGAACATAGATAGGTCTGTAGGATCCCAGGTTGGTTTGGCTTTTTCCAATTTTTTAGAAAAAAAAAATATGATTTGGCTTTTTTATAAGTACAGGGAAAGCAGTGTAGTTCCAGGCATCTATTTAATTATATCGTAAAAAGTGATGATGCAGCATAGTGAATAAACTTGACAAGAGCTTTATCTATACCATCCGGTCCCAGGACTTTTCCTGTTTTAAGTCTTTTAATGGCATGAATAGATTCTTGTATTTTGAACAATTGGTCATTTGGAGCACTATTTAATGTTGAGGAATTTCAAATTTGTTTTTGGTGGGGTGTATCTTTAGTGTTATCTTCAGGAAAACAAGAAGTCATTATTTTGTTTACAATGTCTTCTGCTATGACTTGTCTTTTGCACTATGATCCTGTACCATTAGCTGTTAAGAGAGTTGGCTTGAATGTTTTGCCCATAGTGATTTTCTGTAGTGTGCAGTATACTTTCTTGTTTTTGGTGCAGTATTTGCACCTACTATTTAACTTGACTTCTTGGATTAAATGCTATAAATAGTTCTTTTTAATTAAAGTTAATATTCTTTTTTATAAGCTTGGAACACTATTCTTCTTGTACAGGTGTTGATTTCAAGGGTCATCGCAGAGATTTGACTTTTTGATGCATCTGCCTTAGTATAGAATTTTACCAGTTTGTATTAGTTTTCAGTTTAGCAGTTTTTATTTTTAGTGTTTCATCACAGGTTTTAATAATATTGCTATTAATTTCTTCGACTGTATATTCAAGTTCTTCTCTACTCTTTACATTCTGTATTTTTGGAATATCCAAGGAAAGATGGTGTCTAATTCGATTTTGAAGAGTTTTTAATCTGCATTTTATTTTGTAATAATCGTAGTATCAGTCTTGATTGTAAAAGTAATGTACAGATGGTCAGAACTGGAAAGTTCATCTTCTACCTTTAAATCTTCAATTGAGATATTTGCTCCAGTGTACAATGTGAGATCTGGCCAACTTTTTCCTTGATTCGTCACAAATGTAGGTGGACATCCAAAGATATTCCCAATAATTAAGTTGTTTAAGGCTATGAAATTCTCAATTTTTATACCTCTTCCATCATTGCTGGTGTGTAACCCCAAATAACATTATAGCTATTAAAATTCCCCATAATTGGGGAGATGCTTATAAGTGGTCATGAGGTTTGGGTTGATGCTCAAGGTGTCTTCTAAGTCTTCCAGTGGTGATGTATAAGCTTTAATAATGAATAGTTCTAAAACTTTGAAAACAAGACTATTTGCAGTAACATTTCTTGCGGCATGAATATTGATCCAATGCCAGTCGCTGTTTGTGCTAACAGTAACTTCTCTAGGATGAAAATCTATATTTGCCTAATATTTAATATTTTATGCTTGCAGAAAAACTGGAATATTACCTTTAATAATATGTGGCACATGAATTCCAGTAATATCTACATTATGTTGATTGATAAAAGTAGTAAGTTGAGTTGTTGCCTCTTTATCTTTTTGCAGATTTATTTGAATAAATTTAATAATACCTATTCCAATGTTTTCCTTAAATGGACTAATAAATTTGAGCTACAGATGATTGTTGTATGTGCTTCATTTTCTTCTGAGTAAACTTCTGTATGTTGGGCATTGTATGGAAAAGGCTGTATGGCTGATAGAGAAATTTTCTCTTCGTTTATTAGATTCTCGGCAATTAATGCAGCATAGCTTTTTAGTTTTGCAGGCTAAGATTTCTTCGCATTTTCTACATATACGATAAGATCTACAGTTATTGGCTATGCGCCCAAATTCATGGCAGTTATAGCATCTTTGCAATGTTTTATATTCATGAGCTATTGTTTTCTGTAAATCAAAGTAAAGTGTTTTTTTTTATCAGAGTCTGATAAAGATCTTTGCTAGCTTCCTCAACATGTGTTGCAAGTTTTCTTTCTTACGATGTGCTTTGATCTCCAAAATTTTAATTTTATTTGGTATGCCATTTATAAATATTTCTTCAGAAAGATATTGAGCAATATTATAATCATTTATTTTTTCGGGAAAGTTAATTTTTCATGGCTATGGAAGGCATTATAGTCACAATTGAGTGTTTTGCTAACTGCTGCTTTAATGTTTCCTTTGATTTGACATTATGGCAATTTGTTACAAATTAGCCCCATGTTATTTTCTTTAGTTTAACATTGCTGTCTATCTTCTCCAAGTTGGATCATAACTCTTTTGTTTTGTTTTTTTTTCCTTTTGCTAGCTTCACAATGAGATTCTTTATCTATCTGCAATCTTACACTGAGGACTTGGCTGTTTGTGGGTCATACTTTCTCTGGAGTTATACTCAATATCTTTTGATGAGTAATTTTGTTTCTTGGCCTTGTGTTTTAATTTCTTTTAGACTGGAATTAATGTCTTTCAATTTGTCCTTAAAAGCTATAGTATTTTCATTATTCTTAGGGGAATTTATGACTTTTTGTGACAAATATTGTTGTTTAATGGTATTAATTAATTTGTCTGCTTTTTCCCTAAGATATAGAGGCAGGTTGTATTTGGGACTTGATTTACTCCAGGTAATCTTAAATTTCTTTAGCAGTGATCATCTATTTCATCCTTTAAAACCATAAATATATCTTCATCAATAGAGGAAGCTGTAGATCTTATTTTATCATTATCCTCATGATGTCTTACCTTATTGAGAAAGAAGTTGACTGTTGTTAAATTGACTGTTCTGCTTTGTGAGTTAGTGTCATCATGTAAAATTAAAACTCCATTTTCTGCATCATTTAAGCTCATAGACGTATTTAGTTCTTCATAATTTACTTTTTTTCCTTCAAGTAGAATATTTTTCTCCAGAAGCCATTATGTAAAAATAATGCGATAAGTGCCCAAGTAACTGTTAATTTAGTCCTCTATACAACAACCAGTTGTAGAATTACAACCAGCTCTATAATAATCCATTAATTCAAGTCCTTTAATTCACTAATTAAAGTCTTTAATTAGTCCAACTTGCTGTTATTATTCCTTATCAGAGGTCTGATGAGTCAGAGGAAGATGAGTCTGAGCCTAGTGGCAGCTGTCTGCTCCTCATGCCGGTAGTAAGTTATACCATTTCCCTTGGACTAGGTGAAGCCCTTCCAGTGAGGACTGGTTTTTGGCCAGGACTTAGTAAATTTTTCAAAGTTCACAACTCTTAAAAATCAATAATTAGTTCACTCATTAACTAATATTCTTTAAATATCCTTTGAAGCTGAAGTTGTGATCTATCCAATGGTATAACTCCATAAAACCAAAATTAAATAAAACTGCCTTTTTCAATCATGGAGAAAGAGCAGCTTAAATACATGCCTGCTCCCCTCGTGACCTGTTCCCCTTATCAATAACAAAACACAACAGAAACATATAAAATACTAATGAAAGTTATTTTTCAAATATAGCTGTGCATCAAAATTTTCAGTTAAAGAGTAGTTGGCATTGACTTTACTACAGTATATTTGTTGGCATTTATATATTTAAGCTGAAATGAGAATTTTTTTTAATGCATGTGTATGCGTGTGAAAGTTTAGAAATTGAGGCTTCAAAAAGATAAAATATAAAATTGATAAAAGTAAATAAATTTAGAAAATTCAGTTAAAAATTTTTTAAATGTATTTATATTAAGTTGGTGATTTTACATTTCATGATAACATATTTACAAATTATGTATAAGTTTAAAAAATATACACATAGAGAATTTCATTTTTATTCATTAAGCATGATAGAAATTACTATTGGGTAATTTACATTTTAATAGTACCTAAATTAAATTATATAACTTTTCATGAGATTTTATTCCCTTATTCCAATTTTGCAAGAAATTAAACATTATCTCTAATGCATGAATGTTCTGCAAAAATTTAGTCATGAAGAAATATTATTTTAGGTTACTTATATAATTTAAAATTTTATTCCAAATTAATGATTATTTGGATTTTAAATTTTAAAAAAATATGTAAATGCAATTATTTACAAAAATTGTATTATGTAAAATGTAAGGAGTCTCCAAAACTTTTTGTAAATATGATAATTATGCATCATTAATAAGTATTATTGACATTTTTGTGCTATCTGTTGGAAAAGTAAACCTAATATTAGAACTAAGTATTGTTCTGTATATCATTAAATCAAGTCTTACCTTTTAAATTATAAAAATTTCTCTTTTTTTTATTTCTTTTTATGACTATGATTGTCTTTTCTCTATTAATTTTTGGCATATATTCTAGTGATACACCATATATTCCATTGGTTGCATATTTAAATATTCATTCATACATTTCCAATTAAAAGTACTTCAGGGTAAATTGTTGGTGAATTTATTGTATAAAATATTTGTTGAAGAATATTCATTTACAAATAAATTAAATAATTGCTGCTGAATTTACTGTATACAATATATGTAAACAATATTCATTACATTTTTTTTAAATAAAATAAACTGCATTTTGTTGATAAAATTAAATGCTACATTTTATTTTTATTTTATGTTTCTTGCATGTGTAGAAGAATTTTGTGGGATTAGATGATTATGCTCTTTATCCACTTAAACCCAGACTAATGTTATGTTTTTTCACATTTTTCTTTGCCATACTTGCCAATTCCTCTGATTTTTGTGGGAAATAAATTTTATACTGCTTCTTTAATTTCTTAAGATTTTAAAAATGTTTTGAAAACAAAAATACTCCATGAAAAAAATAAAATCATCATTTTCTTTCAACTATAGTACAAATATAAAATATAACAAGTGTGAATATAAAATACAATATTGATTATTCTTTATGTATGAAATAATATGAGAATTTTTAAAGTTGTCCAAAATAAGAAATTTCTTTTATGATATTAATATTTTTCAAATTGCTATATATTTCAAACTTATGATTAAATTTGAATTTAATTATTTATAAATATAATTAATGAAACTGTTGTTTAAATCTTAAAAAATAAGAGCACTTTTGTTTGAAATTTATGTTAATGCTAATTGTTTTCTTATACTTGTATTCATTATCATTTAGCATTGTAAATGTTAATAAAATTATCCAAGTATTAATGAATTGGTAATTAAATCAAAATGAAAATAAATATTATCCTCTACTACATTAAATATTTGATAAAAAAATGTAGATAAAATTAATTATTAAAATTGTAAATTTAATATGTAATGTTTATAAAAAATTGATAGTGGATTCCAGACCAAAAAAATAGCTTTATGAATTGATTTTATTTGAAATTCAAGGCATTAAAATCAGTATGGAATACCAGCAAATTTTTAAAAATAAATGGTATTGATAATATGTGAGCAAAGTCTTAAAATAGGAAACCATTCTGTTTTAGTTATTATTGGGTCTGTATAGTATTAATGAATATAGTGAAAAAAATTTACTGGATATTTTTTATTCTAAAAATGGTTTTAGTAAATGTGTCACACAGAGAAAAAGGCTGATTTTTTCAATGCTCTGTTTAAATACAATTCGAAAAGCATCTGAAGAAGACCACATATTAATTTCATAAACTAAATTATCCTTTTTCCAATTCTTCTTAGAAGTAAAAATGTATGAAAATGTATTTGTCATTTTATAAAATTCTGTCTTAAATTTTTATGTAGTAAAATTAAAATTTTGTGTAATAATTAGGTTACAATTTCTGTAAGTTCTCTGTAAAAGTTATTTTGATAGTTGTAGATAAGACATAAAAAAGCTAAAGATGAATTTTACAAAATAGAATAAAGAAGTATAAAAAATTTAAAAAAATAGCTAGAGAAGCTATTAAGTTTTAACTGAAATATACTTTAAGTTAAGTGATTTAATAATTTTTTTCAATCAAATATATTCTATTTCTAATGCATTTAATTTTATAATTTATTTTCAGTTTGATATAGAAATGAGAAGTATGAGTTGTATGGTCTTTTGAGTTTTTATTAATTATTTAAATATGTCAATGTGTTTGCATCAGCATTTCTTTTTTATAGGATTACTAACTATTGTAATGGATTCCTTTCATTAAGTAAGGAATCTATTACTATGCTAAGTAACTACTTATGCTAAGTACTTACTACTTATGCTAAGTAAAGAAAAAGGCAGATTGATGGAGATCATGAAAAATTCTTTTTTTTTTTTTTTTTTTTATAGTGGGCATTAGTATATTTGACAGAACTATGTATTCAACATATTTTTTCTAAAGTTAATTAATTTTTCATAGATTTCAACTAGAAAAGTGATTATTTTATTTATTTTTGAAAAATTTTAATCATGTTTAATTATTGTCATTTCATAAAAAGGGAGTTAGATTTTTTACTTGGTTATTGTCTTTTTCCTTTTAAAATTATTATACAGATGAAATATATTAACTTTATTTAAAAAAATTATATTATAAAATAAATCCAAATAAGCAATGATATATGTGCATTTCCATTTGAAAGTTTGTGCCACATATTTGCAAACCCAAACAAATAATTTAAAGTATTGATTAAAATTTATGTTCTTTGAAAGGAAGAAAAGATTTTTCTGTTGTAGATAATTATATAACTTTACATGCAAAAAAATTTAAAATAAATATTTTATGTTTCATTTTTACTTTTTTAAAGTCTTTATAAAAATATTCGCGTACTAAATTCAGAAATAGTTTGTATTTTTGTTAATGATGATTCTCATTGATCTACTCCATTCTTCTGTTTGTTACACATTCCTTATTAATTCTTTTTAAATAATATAAACACTTATATCTACTGAATCTGTTATATTTTAAAATATATATTTTGGTTATAATTTAAAGCTGCATGATTTACTATACCAACTTCATGTATAATCTTGTAAAATGCTACTAAACTTACATTTTTTTATAAATAAAATTTTCTGATTTGACATTTACATTTGAAAGCCATTTGACATTTAAATATGTTTAGTCTAGTCAGAAAACAGGAAAGAAAAAGAGTTGCTAATATGTAATTACTATTGTAATAGAAAAGTATTATCAATGTTTAAAATTAACTACTGTACCATGGCTAACTTGCTACATAGGTCAAATTATTTTTTTTTATTTTATTTCGTTTCTAAAAAGCAGCACTCAATTATATATATATATATATATATATATATATATATATATATATATATATATATATATATATATATATATATATATATATATATATAAGTTTATTTACTGGATACTCCTCAGTTGTCCTAATTTTAAATATGTAAATTAAAGTTTTAGTAATTTTAAGTGCCATTTATGTGAATAAATAGGTGTCACACAGTTTTAAATATATTGGTATTCATTCATCAGTAGAACTTGTAATTTATTTTTGTGATTCAAAAGGTATCTAACTTTTTTTCCCCTGCTGCTAGTTAAAGCTAGTGTTCTGAAAAACAAGTTCTGAAATTAAAAATATTTTGATTAACTATACAGCTGCTAATTAATTCTTTTTAGTTAAAGAAATAATTCCCAAAAGTTAAAGAAACTTAAATTATCTTTCAAAATTTATTTTCTTTAAATTATTTTTGAACTCTTAAATTGTTACTTCATTTGTATTCATATGTATTATCAATTTCATTTCTTTTATTTAAATTTGAAGTATTTTAAAAACTTTTTTAAGTATAATAAGTTGTCTTATTTGTAAAAAAAATGGTTATGTAAATATGGTTAGAAATCACGATACTTTAAATTTCGATACTAAAATTTTGAGGAATTTTTCAATAGAAAAATAAAAATGCATTTGAAATACTTAATATGTTAAAGTGACAAAATATTTTAAATACAACTATTTACTTATGCTTTTTGAAATATGAATTTCTCGGAGATTTTAATAGTTATTCTGACTAAATTGTGATAATGATATAGTAATCAAACTGTTTTGATACCAAACATGTAATAAGAATATTTTCTTTTTCAAATTTATTTTATCATGTGTTTTTCTAGTATATTACTGATATTTGCATTTTAAAGTAAATGCATTTCTACTACTTTTATTGTTATCTGCAATTTAAATGTTATGCTTTAAAATATTTTCTCCTGAAATAATGTGCTTCTTTTTATTTTCTTTTTTATAAATGAGTTTCCTTAATTTTTTCTAAGTTTATACTTAAGTTTTTTCTAAGTTTTGTTGCATTTTTCTTTAGAGAATATATATATATGTGTGTGTGTGTATATATGTGTGTGTATACATATTATTTTTGTGTAGGTGTATCATTTTTAGTTATTGTAAATTTATTGAGTTACTATTCTATCATCAAACTAAAGTTAGTGTACTGTGAATAAATTGTAATTTTTAAAATGTATGTTTTTCCTCTATTGTGAAACCTTTCTTATTTTAGATTTTATATTCTCTTTTTTACTAAATCTGTTTGGTATCAATGTATTAAAATACTTTATTTAAGAATTTTTTTTACTTTTTAATAGGAATATATATTGTCTTTTTGTTTGTTTTATAAATATTTCTATTTCGTATTATGTAAATAATCTGTACTAATATAAAAATTTTAAACGTTTCCTTTTTATTATGTTAGTGTATATGAAATGCTGAATTTTTTTTTGATCTGAGCATATATCTCCATATTTTCAATATGCTTTTGTTTTTGGAATAACTTTTTTTAAAGTCTTACTGCCCATTACCAGTACCACATTCTAAAAAGATTTATCAAAAGTATTCTATTTGTTTTGAATTTCATAAAGATATGGATTCAATTGATACTTGAAGTTTTTGCATAAGTACAAATCTCTCAATAATAGTACAAAAGCTGTGTGTTACATACTCGAAATTTGAAAGAATACTATTAATAATATGAAAGTGTAGTGTTCGCTTGAAAAAGCTTGTTTTATAGATTTTTCCAATAAATTGAACTGCAGGAAAACTCCTAAATATCTGTTAAATAGGTTGTTCTTAAAATATTGATGGATATAAATCCTATTGTATCTGTAAGAGAATTACATGTTACTTTTCTGAAATTTGCCAGATGAAAATAAAATGAATAAGTGAATACAACAATTTGGTTGAATGTGACTGGAATAGTTCACTACTAATTTTTTTAAATTGAGAATAAATGTATGAAATTGAAAATTATACCCCCATCATACTGCCCTATACTTCTTTATAATAATACATATATCATAAGAGAATTGTAAAATTAAATTAAAATATGAAATTTTACAATACCTAGTTTATTCATTTTGTATTTCAGCAACTATTGACTTTCAGTTTTTAAATAGATTGTTCAATTTTTTAAATATTTTGTATAATTGTTATTGGTTAAAAAATATGAAAACAAAGATAGTCTAACAATTTCCATAGCAGAATTAGATTTTAAAGATTGATTTTTTTTAACCCTTTGCGATTCAGTGTTCCAGGTAATGGAATACCAAATTTTACATTCTTACCAAATCTTTACATTTTATGATAAAAAGATGAAATTTAGCTTAAATTGTTATTTAAACTCTCTTTTTTGATAATAGATGGCAGCACTACAATAAGACTGTTAATAATCATAGCAGATTATTTAAATCCCTTTATTTTGAAGGAATATTTCTGAATTATTTTTCTTATACAAAAATAATTGTTTGAAAAGAAATTTCTATGTTATTTTTTTGCCTGTATCTTGTACTATTGATTTTATAATACTTTAAATTTTTTACGCGTAAAGTATACCCAGAATAATCTGATAAGACAAAGTGTTCCATTACCTGGAACACTGCGCCGCTACAGCAATTTTCCTTTACGCGATTTAGAGTGCGATTAGGCTTAAACTCAATGTTGAGGGAAACTTTCCTACTGTTTTTCTCTTTTGGGGTGTAATAAACTAATATTGAGGAATGTACATGGAAAGATTACTTATATGGATAATATTTCTACACCTTTATTGGTTTCATGAATTGAAAAACTTCAGTGTGGTATAGGATTATTTATCAATTTGTTTGAATCCTCTCTAGTTAGAAAAGCATTATTTTTATGCTCTAGATTTTTCTTTTCGCTGCTATTCATTTTATAATATTTTGTGTGTGTTTATATATATATATATATATATATTTTGAATTTATATATTTTTAGTTTACTTTTTGCAAATATAATTTTAATTTCTAATTAATTTTTTTAACTTGTTAATTGTGCAAATGAATAGCATGTAGAAGTCTTAGTCCTTCTGAAGCAATAAAAATATTTCAAATTGCCTTTTGTTATTGAATCAAAACATATGGATAAAGATAGTGATACAGAGAAATATGTTCCTAAACCACTTGATCAATCTCAGTTTAATGTTGTGACGTATGCCAGTGAAAATGATAGTGATGATTTATATCAACCAATCTCCTCTATGCAGTTCCAAAACCTTACTTGGATAACCAAAAAGATTGTACGTAAATCTTTATTTTATTTTATTTATTTTTTATGGTGTAGAGTAGCACGCCTTCTTATGATGCATCCTGGACCACACTAAATCTGCTACGTAGGTGTAATGGATTGTTTTTTCAATCATATGCAAAATCTTTTACATGTATCTGGGCTTCACTGTAATGCTTGCTTTTTATGACCTTTGCAGCGCAGTGTTCCATGTGATGGAACACCAACAAAATCGAAATGGTACATACAATCTTTACAAAAACTTTCATTGTATACTCATATAGACCTAAGTAGACAACAAATTTTTTTGTTAATATTTCAACTTTAAAGGGTAGTGCGCCTGAAAGGATTAAGACAGGCCTTCATTAATACCTCGTTTAGATAAGTATATTCTAGTAAATGAAGAATATTTCAATTAAATATTCAGTTTTTGGTAAAAAGATATGCAGTTTTATATATTCTCTTAAAAATACAACATTTTATTTGCACAAATTTAATGTTTGGTATTGATATATCTTTGTCTGTAACAAAATTGATTTTAGTTTTCAGTTGCTCTAATGTGAATGTAGAAGTTTGATGTAAATGTTTTAAAAAAAATTCTTTTTTATTGATCCATTTATTTATTAATTGATTTTTACTTATGATTTAAATTTTCAGTATTGTAAAAATTTGGGATAGGATTATTTTGTGTCAAATGATTTAATTATTTAAGTAACTTCATTTTTCATTTGGTTTTAAAGCTTTAATTCACTGACAATAATTTTTTAGTCACAATTAGTAGTACAAATTTTAATTAAATATATGAACTATTGAAAATCATTGACTGTTTTTAGATTTTCTTTGTTTTAACTAGTACAATGGTTTAAAATATTTAGTTTTTAGACACCAAAGGAATTATTACAAAAGGTTAAATGAATGATAATTTCAATTTTTTAGAAAGTCGTACCATATTTTTATTTTATATTTTACTTACCATTGCTTAGCATTATTTTATAATTTTATTAAGTGTTCATATAATTGTTTGCATTTATCTCCTTTCCCCAATCTATTTTTGTAGTGACTCAGAATCTACTTTAAACTGTATGTCCTAGTTAAACTAGCTGTGTAAAATCTTTTGTATTGTGTTTAACAAATCAACTCTAAACTGCTGAATCCCAGCATCCAAGGACTCTATTAATCATAGAAAAATGTATATCACATTATTCTTGTTATAACTTTTACATGCATTTTTGTCAGTTGTCTTGTTAGATAGTGACATTTGAGGCAATATTCTAAAAAAAAAAAAAGGTAGCACAACAAAATATTTTTTAGAATTGAGTCACAATAAAGGAAAGTCGAAACACTATTTTACTTCCTGAATGTTCCTGTTCCAGAACCATCAATAATAGTCAATAAAAACCTGAATTTGATAAATCCATTAAAGGAGTTTAAATTAAGCATAATATTTCCTGTTAAGCATGAAGAATTTCATCACTTGCTGTGCAGTATTGATTTTGCTCATACTGTATGATATGCCTTATTTTAAAATATTTAAAATCATTATATTTCTTTGTATTTTTAGCAATGTTGCAAAATATTATTCAAATATTTTTTATTAAAAATCTAATTGTCCTGGCATCTTTAAAGGTATCTGTTTTGGTTTTCCTTAAAATAGAAAATTTTAAAAAATGAAGGCTGTTATTACTCAAAAAATCTAAATGTTATGAAAAATTTAAGAACAAGTCCAGTTTTGCTTCCCTTAATTGAAGTTAATATTTTTCAAAAGTTATAAAAATATTAATATTGTCAGTGAAATTTTTATTAAATTTGGTTTGATATTTTTGTTACTTTTAAGTAATTAAATTCTAAATTATTAATTTAGGAATTGAACATTTGTTTGAAAAGAAAGCATTTGTTGTTGATTTCACATATGTGAAATAAATAGTAGTATCAATAGTTGTTAAATTTACTTGCACAAATAATAAATGTTTGTATTGTTTAACTATAAAATGAAGAGAAAAAATCAGTTTGAATTACATATAATTTTAAATACATGATATCAGTATATACCTAAAATAGATTTCACAATATAATTTACTCATTCAACTTTTTAAAAATTTTTGATCACTAAAATTGTCACCATTTTTTATCAGAGTATTGGGATTAAAATTATATAAATTTATATATTGCTTGAAATTTATTGAAACGAAAGATATGTGATCTAAACTGCTATTATAAGTGCATAATTGAATATATATATTGTGTATGTTATCTTTAATGACTTTTTTTCTAAATTTGTAGCTATCATTTTGCAGAAACTCATACTTAGATTTTTTGAAAAATTTGAAAAATCAAGTGTTTCCTTGCATTTTATGGCACAAACGTGATACAGTTTGTGTAAAATTTTGAAATTGCTCAAATTACATCACCAAAGTATCATCAAGAAGAATCTTTATGCTAAGAAGTATAGAATTAAAAATTAACTTGCTCTCTTAAAGTAAGTTTAAAAAAGTGAAAATGATTATAAAGAAAAATTTTCTTTTACCAATGTAGATGAATTTGAGTGTTGTGCTTAAATAAATTACCATTAAAAGAATAACTATGCTTTTATTGATAAATCCCTTGAAAATTCCTGTTCTTGAATCATTACTAATAGTCAATCAAAGTCTGAATTTGATAAATCCATTAAAAGAGTTCAAATTAATGAAATAATTTCAAAACAATAAATTAGTGATGTCACAGTTTATATGTGCTCCAAAGTCTACAATGTCCGTATCCTGACTGATGGCCCAGGAGATATCTTGGTTAGGTGGTCAGTCTAATGATAAACTCTCAATTTCTTATGCCTGGTACTCAAGTTTATCGATTTATGAAATGATGAAAAATAAGTCAACTTTGCCTAGTCCAATGATCAAACCGTATATCCTCGTACTTGTGTCTTGGGAATGGTAAATGTCAATTAAAATTTTATATTTCTTGCAGTTAATTATAAATTGTAAGTACTTGAAAATTTTAGAAAATTTATAGAAAGGAGTAATTTATTTAATTTGTTCAAATATATATATATATATATGATATATATATATATATATATATATTATATATATATATAATATATATATATATTATATAATATATGTGTGTATATATTATATATATATATATATATATCTATATATATATATATATATATATATATATATATATATATATATATATATATATATTATATATATATAATTATATGTATATATATATGTGTGTGTGTGTGTGTGTATAATATATATGTGTGTGTGTATATGTATGTATATATATATATATGTATGTATGTATATATATAATAAGCAAATATATATGTAATGAGTTGAAAATTATTAAAGAAGACTGAAAACTTATTTGCTTAGAGGGAGATACAGATTTCATTGCTGCAATTTCTCACAAAGACAAAAAGTATTCAGCTGATTTTTTAATTTCGTGTACAATACTCTTTTCGATATTACCACTTAATTATATTTTTTATGGAAGAGACTGTATTTGATTTTTCCCGTCAGCAATATGAAATGTCAATTATCTTGTTATTTCTTTAAAAGAGCAAAACAGAATTAACTTTCTTCTATATATTTTAGACAAACTTACGCACTTCAACGAGAATGTTAAGAAGTTTAATCAATCAAAGAAAATCATATTAAAGCTTAACTTGATAATAAAGGCAATAATTTAGTTAGTCAATTTATATTCTGATGATCTAAGTTGTTTCATACTTTTCTGGTTCAAAGTATTTGGTCGATTTACGATGATATTGCGAATTTTTTTTTAAAAAATGCCTGTTGAAATTTTGCTATAGTTATTCTATTTATAATCACAAGCTTAGAAAATTGTTTTTACATATTATTTGTGTTAGTAATAATAATATATAATAATAGTGCTGTCTAATAGGAAAGCTACATGTCTATCAGTTCCTCTTAGTGTCAGAACTAAAGATAAATGTTCTGATGATCCAAACAACCCATTATTTTTATAATAAATTCACATTAATTGAAAATGTAAGAAGTGTCTTATCAAAAATAAATAAATAAAATAAAAGTAGTATTTGTGTGATTATTTAAATTTTGGTTCCATGTTTTTTATTTAAAAGTTAAACACTATTTTTTCAACTCTTTGAAAAAAAAAATAACATGAAATAGAGTCCATTAATATTCAAAAACATTTCTGCATAATGTTTTCCAAATCTTTGCCTATAAAATTTGTGGAAATTCAAAATGTAAAATCAGTTCTTGCTGATACAAAAGCTTAGAAATAGCAGAACTAATTTTTGAGTTGCGATTGATTTATGAGTTTTGATTTGAGGATTAATTTTTTAGAAATAGTTATAAGTTAAATAACTGTTGGGATATTTTTAATTTAAAAAAAATCGATTTAAAAGAAAATACAAAAAGAGAATTGAATATTAACTTGCATAGCATTTTATTTACCAATAAATGTTTAATTTTTTAAAAATGTTTTGCGTTATGCTTAAATGATTAGGAAAGTTTCAAAATCTGTATAGTGTAATTAAGTATTGAGACTCACTTTTCATTAACACACACACATATGCACAACATATTCTCTTTGAAAAATTTATTATTTGCAGAGTATTTTTGATCTGTACAATCAGCCAGCTAAGTCCTAATAAAATATTTTTCTAATGTTATTATTTGAAGTAGATATTAAGAATCAGAAGTTTTATTCCTTTGACATAAAAGATTTTAGATTCTAATTATCATTATCTTGGTGTTAATATTCCTAGTTTTAAAGAAATACTGTTTAATATGAAACTAGATCATAATTATTTAAAAAAAATATTCTCACTTATGAACAATATTATATCAAGTTATTGTACTCATTGCAGTTTTAAAAAATAAGTTTGAAGTATAGTGTGTTTATTTAAAGATCTTAGCCAATTTGAAAATTATTTTTCAATTGAAATTAGGGGACTTATATACAAAATATTTTTGTTCTGACATTGCCAAAGTTATTCATGACAATTATATCTAACTATTGAAATTCAGTAATTATAGATCTGTTGCATATAATATTACATAAAAAATTTTCCTGATAACATAAGTTAATTAAATTACTGAATTGCAAACATTTAATGATGATTTAATGAAAACTGTTGGTTTAACTTCTATAAATATTTCATTAAAAATATCATATATAATAAAAAAAGTTATAAAGTTTAAGTTCATAATAAAAGGACTTAACAAACTCACCAATTTAAAATTTAAAAAAAAATTTTTTTTGCGAACTTTTACACATTACTGTAAACAAATTTCAGCGAAAAATTCATTGATTAGTAAATATAGGATTCAAATATGTACATAAGTTTATGTGCTGTGCCATTTGCTATTTTTTTTAATTTTTTCAAGAAATCATATTTGTTGTATGCCAAAATTAGAATACCATAAGTTAAATCAAATATTTTAATCTGAAATTGAATTTCTGAATAAACTTATTTCAGAAATATTGTTGTATCTCTTATTTTGTTATATTGTCTTATTTCTTTTTATATTTATTCTTTATATTAGCAGTTTACAAATTCTGTCACTTTTAATTAGACATTTATAAAATTGCAGCAAAAAGTTGTATGTGTAAGGAAAAGTAAAATATTTAATTTATTCCAGTTTCATTGTAAACATATGCTTTCAAATTTTCAAAAAGTATATTTTACTTTTAATTTTTCAAAAAATCATAACATCTTTTGTTTCATTGTGCAAATAATTTAAAAGAATACCTATTTCCAATATTGATAAAACTTAGTGGATTTCTATTTTTTAGTGAAATTTTTTAAATTTACTTAATTTAAAATGTCAATATCGAATGTGAAAATTTCCATTAATTAAAATTTATGAATAAAAATGCTTTATAAATAAGAGGAAATATTATTAGAGCTGTTCTCAAAATTATTTTTTATAAACTTAATGACTTTGAAACAAGATATCATATTGTTTATAATATCATATTATATAATCTTGAATTCGAAGAAAAATTAACTGCAAAACATATAGACTTTATCCTTATAATTTGATAATTTTTTATTTTATTTTCTTTAAATGGTATTAAAAATAATTACAAAACCACAAATGTTGTTTGTTTTAAATTGTGAAAAACAAGAATTATGTTGGAAATCCTTTAGAATATCAAATATAGAAACTAAACTGTTGAGCATAAATTTAATTTTTTATTTAAGAAATTTTAATTGAAAATATTTTGAGAACATAATTGAAACAAGATGAATAATATTTAACCGTGTTGGTTAAAAATATTATTGAATCTAAATTCTAAAACTATAACACACAGAATAATAAACTAGAATCAGAAACTCAAAAATATAAAAATATTGATGTCAATTAATTTAGTTATTCTCAGCAATATTTTTGTATTTTTGAGTCGTTTTATTTTTACAGTGAATGATTTGTTTTTTACTGATTACATAAGCTAAGGAAATTTTTTTAAAATAATTTTCATTCTTGATTGCATATTTTAGGAGCTTGTGAACAATAGTATTTGTATTGATGATTTGTTGCGAGATATTTGTCACATAATAAGATTTCATGGTTTAATATAAAAATTCTTATTTTATTTTTCTATAATTTAAACTTTTGAATATACACTTTAACATAAATTTTAATATTCGTTTATATCATTCTACGATATATATTGATTCTGGAACGAGTTACAAACGTTTTTTAATAATTGACAATACTTTAACTCAAAATAGTTTATTAATAAAATATTTAAACTGATTCTGACACATTGCTAATAAACTATTTTAGTAGGTATACTATAACAAAAATTAATTTTTGAATTTTTACTTGATCCCTGATTGATTTTTAATTATGAGGATCAACATTTTGGGACGATCATCGCACACCCACTTTAGTCTGCAATCACAACTGTCCTTTGTAGTGGTGAAATAATATCATTGACTAGGCATTAGAAAATAAAGCTTTTGAGAACTTTTATTGTTACTTT
Source organism: Latrodectus elegans (assembly GCA_030067965.1). Lineage (NCBI taxonomy): Eukaryota > Metazoa > Arthropoda > Arachnida > Araneae > Theridiidae > Latrodectus > Latrodectus elegans. Next base: position 37,175,895 of record CM057821.1, on the reverse strand, counting down.
ATGTTAATATTTATCAATTAATTTTGTATAAAAAGTTACTAAGCAATGTCTTGATATCTAGGTTCATAGTTTGAAGACAGGGTTTTGCTTTGCAGAAGGACCCAAGTTCAATCTCAGTCACTGTGCAGTGATGACATATGAATGTTATGCTTCTATTTTCTGCTTGCATGTCAATTGGGTGCTTCTGAGTTTACCAGGTTTCATCCTACTACCAATGAAAACTCACAGATTAAATTGAGAGATTTAAGATACGCCTCCGCTTGTTTGACTGGTTCCTATGCGTATTCTGAGCACTAAAATTTTTATAATCTGAATGTAATGATGTTAATAGGGCATAGTTCAGTATATGTACATCTATTATGAACTCTTCTAAGTTCTTTTCCAGTTTAGTAGCAGAATTGTTTTAAACAGATTATGATTGATTTTTTCTAGCCTTCCTGGAGATTCTATCAGAAGCTGAATCAAAAACTAATTTATCCTCGATTTACATATTATATAATTTTGGACATGCATTCATTTCTTATAAATTTAGACATGTTCCAACAATATTTATGGGGTGATCCAGAAAATTAAAAAATATTTGAATCTTCGTACAAAAGCAAATGTTTTTATCACACCTATATTAGTAAGGTCAAATCCGAATTCAAAATATATGGTTTTAATGACAATCCAAATATTGAGGTATAAATTATTTTGATAATTTTGCTTTGATGTATATTTAAGCTTGGAAATGGCAGCAAATATGTTAATCGAAACTAAATGTTGCGAAGAAAGTGATATATTCTGTTTTAAATAAGATTTCTTATGAATGAATTACTGTTTACAGGTTTATATTTAATGTTATGCATTTCTGAATAATTTGTATTTTTATGGATAAAGAGATATGAAGAACACTTAGCAAAAATATTTGTGCGTCACTATTTGATTATTTTATAATTAATATATTTTACTTTTTTATAAATGGATCAGTATTTTTACTGTAATGTAAATCTAATCAGGTTAAGCATTTAAATTTAAGTATATTATATTAGCAAATCATAGTTTCCAGTAGAAAACGTGTATATAATTTTTGGGAGAAATTTGCGGATTTTAAAAAAAAGCTATATTTATTTATCTTTGTTCAAATTCATGCCATGATATTGAACTGTACATTCATCTTTGTGCCAGAAGAAAAAAGAAAGGTATTAAAAAGGAAATGTTGTGAACACTTTTTTTTGTGAACTTAACCAGATCTATCTGTCAACGGGAATTGACCTTCAATCTTAGTCAGATAGAGAAAGCGAATTTATCATAGTGTACCAAGATCACTCGCAAAATTTGCGATTCTCAAATCTCTAATATCAAAAATAGCTGAAGAAGTAGTCTACAACTTGGTGGACTGATTCTCGTTTCTTGGAGCGCCATCAATTTTACAGCCTAACAATGGAATGGGATTTGGCAATAATATGGTGACTATCTGGAAGGAGTTTTGGCGAACATTGAAGATCGTCCATGGGTAGCCTCGTTATTCACGAAGCCAAGGTAATGTCGAAAGAGCTTATTACGATGTTGAAAATTTGCTTTGAACTTGGATGCAACTTAATAAATCTGACCACTGGAGTGAAGAACTGCTTTTTTTACAATTTATGCAAAGTAGAGCTCATTATTCTGTGATTAAAAAAACTCCGTACGAAGATCTTTTTAGCTGCGAGCCTAAAGTAGAACTTACAACAGCTTTTCTACCAATAGATGTTTTTAGAGGACATAAATACACTACAGGCCATTAAAATTGCTACACCAAGAAGGCGACATGCTACAGACGTGAAATTTATACGGAAGGAAGAAGGTGCTGTAATATGCAAATGATTAGCTTTTCAGCGCATTCAGACAAAGCAGGCGCCAGTAGCGACACCTACATTGTGTTTAAATGAGGAAATTGTTCAGCCTACACAAATTGCACTTGAACGTTGTTGCCTGGTGAAAAGTTGTTGTGATGCCTCGTGTAAGAAGGAGAAATGCGTAACCAGCACGTTTCTGACTTTGATAAAGGTCGAATTGTAGCGTACCGGGATTGCGGTTTATCTTATCGCAGTATTGCTGCTCGCGTCGGTCGAGATCCAATGACTGTTAGCAGAAAATGGAATCGATGGGTTCTGGACGGTAATACGGAAAGCCATGCGGGATCTCAACGGCGACCTATCACTAGCAGCCGAGAAGACAGGCATATTATCCGCATGGCCGTAATGGATCGTGCAACCACGTCACGAGCCGTGAGTCAAGAAACGGGGTCGTTTGGAAGACAACAAGTGTCTGCACGAACAGTTCGACGACGTTTGCAGCAGCATGGACTCTCAGTTCGGAGACCATGGCTGCGGCTTCCCTTGACGCTGCGTCATAGACAAGAGCGCCTTCAATGGTGTGATCAACGACGAACCTGTGCGCACGAATGGCGAGACGTCATTTTTTCAGATGAATCCAGGTTCTGTGTACAGCATCATGATGGTCGCATCCGTGTTTGGCGGCATCGTGATGAACACACACTGGCAGCGTGCATTCGTCATCGTCATACTGGGCCATCACCTGGCGTGATGGTATGGGGTGCCATTGGATACACGTCTCGGTCACCTCTTGTTCGCATTGACGGTGTTTTGAGCAGTGCATGTTACATTTCTGGTGTGTTACGACCCGTGACTCTACCCTTTATTCGAGCCCTGCTGAACTCTACGTTTCAGCAGGATAATGCCCGACCGCATGTTGCCGATATTATACGGTCCTTCCTTGATACGGAACATGTTCGGCTGTTGCCCTGACCAGCACGTTCTCCAGATCTTTCACCAATAAAAAACGTCTGATCAATGGTTGCCGAGCGACTGGCTCGTCACCAAACGCCAGTCACTACGGTTGATGAACTGTGGCATCGTGTTGAAGCTGCGTGGGCATCTGTACCTGTCATGCAATCCAATCTCTGTTTGACTCAATGCCCAGGCCTATAACTCCTGTTATTACTGCCACACAGAGGTGGTTGTTCTGGGTACTGACTTCTCAAGATCTATCCAGCCAAATGTTTTGAAAATTTAACCACTCGTTATTTCTAGTATAATATATTTGTCCAATAAATATCATTTTGTTATCTGCATTTCTTCCTGGTGTAGCAATTTTAATGGCCAGTAGTGTAGAAAGGAGTAGATAGAAAAAGTAATAGAAAGCGTTCAAACAGTGTGGGGGGGGCAATTAAAAGTAATCGAACCAACATATACCAACTTACCAAATATATTTATTTTCATACCTAATACCTGTTATGTGTATTTAAAGGAAGCGAGTGATGCAATTGCATGCAAAAAAATTCATACCTTTTGTGGCCATACTAGTAAAAGTGACGAAATGGATATTTTATGCAATACTTGTTTCAAAAGTGGAAAGTAAAATAAACTCTAAAATCAATCTCGAAATCCAAGTAAAAAAAAAAAGTTAAATGAATTCGGAAAAAAAAATTTCCCACTTCTCTTTGGGAGCTTGTGTGCGGGCTCCTTTTCCTGGCGTCGATAAGAGGCAAGGTGATTTGCGCAATGTACTGGCAGCTGTAATGATTGTGACAAAGGATAGTTTCTATCGACTTGGAACTTCTGAAGGAATATTAAAACAAATATATACGCGAGATCACAGTTTACATAATGCTTTAAGGGCTTGCTTAGAATTGAAGATACAGTGGTACCTTGACATACAAGTTTAATTCGTTCCGAAACCTTGCTCGTACCTCAAAAAAATCTCCCGCATTGAAATGCCGTTAATCCGTTCAAGCTTATTAAACACCATCTCGGTTGTTTTTGTTAAGTGTTTTTGAATAAGAAAAATGTATTTACAAGAAGAAACATTTATTTATAAATAACTAATATATATTCTATAAAAGTATAATAAGTGAAGTGCTTATGGAAGCGCTTAATTTTCGTAATAATTAACTGGTCTTCGCCTTTTCCGATGCATGACCAGTTGCAAATTTTACAATTTTACTCTCTCTCTCTCTCTCTTTCTATATATATATATATATATTATTCCCAAGATTTCCTTTATATCTCTTGTAGAGATAACCTCCTCCATCTCTTGCTCTCCTCCAAAACTAATTTTTCGTTGAACCACCGTATGTTGCTGCGAATGTAGATGGTGTAACTCTTTGGTTTCAGCTCCTGAGACTGTTCCTCGTCGATATCGTTCACATTTCTCTCATCCACCTCCAGACCCATGATCTTTCCCAGAGAAACGTCTACTACAAAATCTTCTCTTTCACTGACATTTCGGATTTCAACACTTCGAAGGCCTTTTCAGCTACAGCCTCAAGCCACAGCTTCTTCTATGCAGAGGTTAAGGTTCTCGTTGTAACATGCATCCAGGGCTGATCAATAATTCTTAGTCATATCACGATGTTAAAGTGGTCCTTCCAGAACTCTTGTAGGTTAAGGTTTGTGTTTTCTGTCACCTCGAAGCTGAGCCAAAAAATATTCTTGGTGGAAAACTTTTTAAAATTAGATATCACCTGCTCATCCATGGGCTGCAGGATAGGAGTGGTGTTGTTTGGTGGTAGAGAACCTTTATGAACTTGAACTCTTCGAATCAATCATCTTCGAGATTTAATGGGTGAGCAGGGGCACACATTTTCGAAAACGAAAAGGGCTTGCAAAAGTAGATTGTTTTCCTGTAGGTTTTTTTTTTTAAACAGAAGCGCATAACGCCTGGTTTATTCACCCCACAAAGAATTTTCTGGTGACCCATGCCTTTGGATTTGCCCTCCACATAACTTACAATTTTTCTTTTAAAATATTATGTGACTTTAAGGCTATGAGATTTTCCGAGTGGTATACTAACAGAGGCTTGATTTTGCAGTCGCCACTCGCATTGGCGCAGAGTGCTAAAGTTAGTTTATCCTTCATCGGTTTGAGACCTGGAATCGTTTTCTTCTCTGCCGTTATATAAGTCCTATGCGGCATCCTTTTCCAGAAAATCCCTTCTCGTCACAGCTGAATACTTGCTGGGAGATGTATCCTTTGGCTTCTATCAATTTGGAAAACGTTTTGATGTAAGTCTTAGCTGACTCATCATGCCTGACGACGGAGAGAATGCCGGACCTTTGCTAAACATGTCAAGCCATTCCCGAATGGCATTAAAGGAGTCTTCCAATTACTCTTTTGTGGAAGTGTGTGGGATCTGCTTCAGCAAACCACAGTAATTCGCTCATTACTTCTCACATATGATGCTTTGTGGTAAGGCTCCTCCTTGAAGCTGTTTTTCTGTCACCCGCACCGTCAGTAGTTTATCTTTTCATCCGGGTCCGGATGAAGTCTGGAGCTTAGAAATGACTGTAACGCCCTTAGCTGGCGTTATACCCTCTATCAACTTCTGTTTAAGCATAGTACATATCAGTGATGTGCTACGCTCGTACATCCTTGCCAAGTCGCACACCTTGCCCATATTTTTCTATGATTTCACGCTTTAATTCAATCGACATCATTTTCTTTGGATCCATGGTTATAAAAATAAATGGGATAATATTTTGTGTGTGTGTGTGTGTGTAAATGTACAAAAAGGAAAAAACGTGAACCTAACTTATCAAAAATGCTTCGAAAACGAGCGAAACAAGCACACAGACTGAGGTACAGTCTGTGGTGAGAGAAACTGTTTAACCGCTGCACACGGCGCATGTTGGTGTCGAGTGCGATTCCTCGTATCTCAAATCTTGCTCTCATCGTAAAGCAAAATATCTCTCTCTCGGTGGCTCGTATTTCAAAACACTCTTATATTAGGGCACTCGTATATTGAGGTACCTAACCTATATTCCTAACCACGAAATTATACTTATGTCAGTTGCAATTGCTCTGCCCAGTGGCGGTGGCCAAGGATTTGGTAAATATATATGTATAAAACAGTGTGCTAAAATATGAAATGTTTTTACGTAAAAATTGTGATGAAATGTAGTGCAAAATGTTATTCAAATTTGCTATGTTGCAAAAAGTAGGTTAATTTCTTATTTTTATTTGAAGATTCCCTTTCTTCTATGTTTATTATCCTAAAAGGCATAAATTATTATCATTATTTACTCTCATTATTTTTTAAAAATAATATTTGCCTTTTTGAGAAATACACATTATTTACATATTAACCTCCTCAAGACGTTTTTTTCATACTTTGCTTGAATAGCATTTGTCATTCTATAGAATGCCTAGGTACTATAGGCAATGTCTAAAGAAAGTATGTAATACCTCTCGTATTTCATACTTTGCGTAAAAGCGTCCTGCATTTTACATACAATGCGTAGGTATTCTATACAGTGCTGGCGTTTCGTACTTTTCTGGTAACATATGCATAAAAATCATGGGAGATAATATTAGATGGAATATTTTTGGTGCATCGCATTTTTACACTGAAAAGAATCTAAGACGTGAGTTTGAACAACATGTAACTATAAAGTGCATAAGTAGTACCAAGAATATGCATTGAAACAAATATGATAGAATTAAACGATGAGAAGAATATAAAAACTAATGTGTGTGTCTGTATACACTTTTCAATGTTCAACTTTTGTACAATTTAAAATTTTTTATTACATTTCTAATGAGATATACGATGCCAGAATCCATCCATATATTTTTTCTTTTAAAATGAATTAATATTCTGAAACATTGTTAGAAAAAATTTCATTAAGTATAAATCTAGAGTAAGAAAATTTTTATTTTTTGGAATTAATTTAAAGAAGAAAAAAAATGACGATACAAAAATAAATTAATTATAAGGAATAATCGAACATTTTAGGAGAACAAATGAGAAATAGTTCTTAATACCATGAGAAGAACATATTTTGATTTACTGTTTGAATTTCAAGAAAATATATAATTATTTTTACTAATATCAAAAATATTGTAGAAAAAATATACTTGACAGTAATTTTTCTTTCAAAAATAGACTTTGAAATTTGGATGTAAATATAATTTACTGTAAAGTTTTTAATTTATATACATTAATAATGGTTATTTATGATAAAAAATTCTAAATATGTTAATAATTTCATTGCTTTAATAGCATAAGTCAACATAAAAAGTATATTACGAATCGTACTTTCAATTTGCATTGCATGTAGCATTGAAGTAATAATCAGAGTAAAATTTTCTTTAGTTTTCCTCTAAAATTATATCTTTTCAGTTGGCTGTTTAATGAATTAGAAAAAAAAAAAAAAATCTGTTTTTGTTCTGTTGAATAATGATTGAAAATTTATCTTTAACAGAAAACTTTCATCTGCTTATCCATGCTTATACACTATACCATTAGATAAAAATAGCTTTGTTAATCAATATTCATTTAATGCTGAGATACATATCAATATTTCTTATAAGAAACGTTGATAAATGAGTTTAAAACGTTCATTATTTCTAAATAATACGTCATGGCCATGAATATATCTCTTCTATAAGCTACTAGATGGCAGCACTACAAAACTGAAATACTGTGGACTTAAGATTTCAAATTCCTATTTTACATTTTGAATTTAAATAAATGTACACATTCTGTATAGAGCGAATCTCAAAGATCTTTTATTTCTTAAAATCATTATCTAATTTGCATTCACACAAATGTATTTTTAATTATTCTGAGCTAGTTTTTTTTTTATTTTCTCGTTTTCTGCGCGAATGAATTTTCGTTGAGCGTAATTTCTTGATAGACGTTTGAATGCAAATAATTCAAATTGCTTATGGCTGTGCACTTTGATTTTATTGATTGAATATCATTTTGTTACATATATTGGGCAAAACTAAACTACTTTAAATGCATATGTGATTGCGAATTTTATTTTTCATGTGATTTATTTTATTTTCGTGACTGTCATTTAATTTTATTTTGAAAAAAAGTGTTAAAAAAAAAAAAAAAAAAACTTTTATGCACACAAAAACTTAGAGAAAAATGTCTGTGCTTGAGAATAAATTGTTGTCTTGCATTTTGAAAGTTCCATTTTTTACGGTTCAATTATAGATATGAAATAGACAACAATATTACATGGTTCATAGTAACAAATTACTTTTTAAAGTTTTAAGCAAACGATCAGAATGTACATGAAGTTCATTTTCAGTTTTTAATATTTATTTAATTTAAAATAAATATATTACTTTTTGTTTAAATATTGCGTATAAATTCAGATATTTAAAAAATATTTAATTAATAACTCCTATATTGTTTGAAAAAATGTTATTAAAGAAGTTTATTCTTATGGTTAAATTATATATATTTGAAATAATATAATCTATGAAAGTAAATAAATTAATAGATTTTATTTGATGGAAATTATATAATTATCTTCATTTTTTTTAAATAAATTTGAATATGATATATTTTGCCAAATTTGTTAATTTTTTTCATTTTTACATAAATATTTTCCTTCAATATATTTATATCTTCAACATGTCTTGTATATCAGCAGAAGTTTTATTCTAAACTTGACGTCAATATAAAATTAAATTTTTATTTTGAGAGTTTATATATTAATTGAAAAATATGGTGTTCACTTTATAAGTTTTTGATTTTCTTGATAAATTTATTCAAAGATATAAAACAAATACATGAAATCATAAAGAAATTTTTTCTACTTTGTTTTTCGCATTGTTTTATAAAAGAATAACAAAATAATTACATTAAATAATATTTTATGACTGAAATAAAAATTATTATATCGAATTCACTGAATATTATCAAAATTTTTAAGTGGTAATGCCCCACACATTTTATTCCAAACACTAAATGCTTTTAATATTACCTTATTGTTCCACAGATGGCGCCAGATTTTATGAAAAGAACAGATTTTGATAGAATGGACATTATATAAACAAAAAAGAAAAATGAATCTATCGTAGGACAAAAGATTCAACTAATGCGTTCCGCTCCAATAAGTCTTTGCCTCGTGAAACATGTGCAAACAGATGGTAAGTTTTTGATTTTATTGTTCACCCTTTCTTTAAGAATAATCTTTCACTTAAATCTAAATGACAACAATTTTTTCTTTGCTCTCTTTTATTGATTTAATTAAGTAAATTTCATATTCCTTCAAAATACTTTAAAAAAATTAAAGAAATCAATAATCATATTTTGTACTATGTTATTTTGTAATAGTAGTTGGAAAAAATAAGATTTTTCTAAAAGAATTTTCGCTTTGAAATATTTACGAATATTTTGTAAATTATTTTATTTAAACAATAAAATTACTCAAATATGCCAATACAGTAAATGAAAAAAAGCGAAACATTTAAGTTTGTTGAAATTAAATAAAAATTATTAATACCTAAGTGAATAAATTGATAATTTATTCACTTAGGAATGTAATTTAATTCCCAGAAAAATGATAAATATTGTATTGTATAAATCAGAAAAAAAAATTATAAATATCATCATTCAAAGAATTATTTTCAATTATTATCATTAATTACCAAATTATTTTGTCTTAGAAGCTTTGTTTTCGCATGTTGAAATTGAAGTTATTAAAGTTATCAAGTTAAATTTAGATAATTTTGATATAAAACTCTAAATGACTTACTGTTATAAAATGAAACGAAAAAGTGATTGTAACTAAAGTATATTGTAGAAAAACTAAGGTAAAAAAAAATTATTTTTGAATATTGAAAATTTTTGATTACATGAAAATTTTGTTTAGTTTTTTGTAATGCGTATTTTTTAAATATTAAAAAAAATTTAATATTAAAAATTCAATTGCACATTAAAACCCTATAGGTTCCTTTTATTTGTTTACTTATTTATGGTATACATAATTAAGAATATTTTAGAGACCGTTAAAAAGGCATATTTTAGCTTAAAGCTATCCAATCAAGATAATAATCACGCAATTCAAGAGAAATTAAACTCTCATAATAATGAAATAACTGTACCATACTTCCAGATTCCTTAAATTATATAAAAATACTTCGTAAATTTTCAAGAGCTTATTTTTATGATCTTTATTTCAGACATTGAAGTTTGTATAAACATTTCAATTTATTTTTTATCTAAATAAACTGAAACAAACTTAATATAAAATGTTTGCCTTACGAATTTCAAATTATAAGAATTTAACAAAAAACCTAAGCTTTTTTTTATCACTTGCTACGACTTTTCTCGCTGCAGACATTGTAGGAAACAATTAACAGCATTTTTTCTGATAAGTAACTTAATAAATTTCAATAACACTTTCAAGTTGATGAAATCATTGCATTAAATGTTTTGAACATTCTGCATATTGTAATCTAAATTCAAAAGTTAGTTCTTATTTCTTAAAAATCAAACCGTAATCGAGCAAAGTGGGTTACATTTTTAAGTTCAGCAAACTTAAAAATATAATAAAATCCTTTTAAAGTATCCAGGTTAGTTCTTAAGATATCATTAGCAGGTTAGTTCTTAAGATATCATTAGCAGGTTAGTTCTTAAGATATCATTACCAGGTTAGTTCTTAAGATATCATTACCAGGTTAGTTCTTAAGATATCATTAGCAGGTTAGTTCTTAAGATATCATTAGCAGGTTAGTTCTTAAGATATCATTAGCAGGTTAGTTCTTAAGATATCATTAGCAGGTTAGTTCTTAAGATATCATTAGCAGGTTAGTTCTTAAGATATCATTAGCAGGTTAGTTCTTAAGATATCATTAGCAGGTTAGTTCTTAAGATATCATTAGCAGGTTAGTTCTTAAGATATCATTACCAGGTTAGTTCTTAAGATATGTCTTTTTTACAGACCTGTTTAACTATTCTTCTAATACAAAAGATATTTGCAGAAAGACATGTTACTTTTTGAAAAGTATAGCAATCGTTGAACGTTTTTGAAAGAAGTGCTTTTTAATAATTTTTATCTTATCTGATTGTATCTCAAATAATGTTTTATTTATATTTTGATTTTCTTTAAAATTTATAAGACTCTAATGTTATTTATTGTGTTTAGCAATGCACATAGGGAAGAAATATAATCTTCTTATCACTACTCAAGTATTCTAGTTTTTTCAATATTCCATTAAAATATAATACATTTTAATTTGTTGTCATTTTCATTATTAGCTATTATAGATAAAATGCCAGATGTTATGAAATTATTTTATAAAGAAATGAAGTGCGCAGGTCAAATGACTTAATATGTTATTGTGATTCATAAGTTATTTCTGTCTGATTGTCCTTTGAAACATCATAATTTGCCAAAAGTTGTGAAGAAACTTTAATTCTTATAAAATTTTAATTCTTATATTGTTTGAATTATTTCATAAAAAACGTAATCCTAAATAAAATGTAAAATGTTTCAACAAATTTTTAATTTTGATAGTTACTAAGTTTATAAAACACTAAAGATCACCGAATTATATTGCACAGCATTACTAATTCTAAACTAAATTAAAAAAATTTAAACTAACATCTAAAATTTCTTAACTACTATATTTGTTTGAGAAAAAGATTCATGACAGATATTCATGGACTTTCCATTTATGTCCGTAGTTTCAAAATTTGTCAAGCTATAATATCTTGATATTTAAAATAATTCCTGATTGGAATTTTACTTAGAAAAAAATTCCAGTTAATATAAAATATCTTTTTAAATTAAATAAATATTTAATTGTTATAAAGAGAGAATTGATTTTTATACTTATATTTATTTCGTGTAAAAAATATTTTGAGTATTATTTGCATCCTTAATTATGTTATTAAAATTATTTGAAAAGAAAGATATTTATAAAATGATACTGAAATTCAAAATTGCATCATAAATTTTATAAAGAAAAAAACTTAAAAGTTTACAACTCGAAGTTGATACTTGCCAATTTTTTACAAGTATAAAATGTTGTTGTTCTTGTCGTGTCCATAAAGGTGCAAAGTGCAAATGAACTTTACATTCCTCCAAAAGTCCTGATGACGAGGTCTGTCAGTTCTGGGGCTCAAAGGTCATGGAGGATCTGGATTGGTGGTGTTCCAAGGAAGAAGAGGGAGCGGATTATGGCTTGGCAGTGAAAAACATGTTCCGGCATCAATCGGGATTGAGGACAGTGCTTGCAGTGGGATAAGATTTAATACCATTTGGTGATATTTTTATCACCAAATGGTGATATTTTTGCCAATTTGGTGATATTTTTATCACCTTAATATGTCCAGTACGTAGCTGAGCTATTGTAGAGGAGATGTTTCTTGGGCAGTCTAGATCAGGGATTGTTGCCTTGCCAAAATGTTGGTTGTAGATCCTACACCTGGAAGCAACATTTGCATCTGTACATGTGACCATTCGGGGTTGTTCTTCATCGCGTGCTTCCTTTGCAAGGGTATCTGTACATTCATTCCCTTTGATAATATGTGCAAGAATCCACTGGAGAATGCATGGTATATATTTAATGAGTGAAGGAGGGTGTTAATTACGAGTATAAAATATCGAGATTTTGTAAGATAGCTTTAAAAGAAAAACGAATTTTTGCTGGTTATTACTCAATTTTCATGAATTTATTAACTAGTTGTTCATTAGGGGATTTAAAAAAATAAAGCATATTTTTGTCAATTTACTAACTTAAAAACGACAGACCTGGTAAAATAACTAATGATATGAATGAATGCTTTAAAAAAAGAAGTTCACCATTAATTTTTTGGAAAATTCTTGTTTGCATTTTTTGAAAATTTAATGAAAAAACGTAAATCAAGCGAAGTATGTTTAATGCAGACTAAATATAATTTGACTTTTTGAATGCTTTGGAGTCACAAAACATTTAATTTTCTTAAGGTATTATTCTTAATACATGATAGTTATTGTAAAAAATGTTTAAAAAATGAATTTTATGACATGAGATGCATATCTTTATTACTATATTAAACTAATTGTTTAAATTTAGGAGAAGAGAGCTTAATAAATGCATAAGAAATATATGGAAAGAAGTATACTGCTGTTGTGTTTGCACCAGCATGCTTTCTTGTACTTAGCCCTGAGTTGAGCTCTACCAGTTAGATAGAAGCAACTGGGTAAAAGACATATACTGTCATAAACATGGCTGAATCAGCCCCGAAAATGGAGTTTTCAACAAAATAATATTAAATACACACTAAAAATAGTGCTGTCATTTTTTTTCGAAAAATAAAGAATTTTGTACCTACAACCACCGAGTTCTGCATTTAATTTCGATAAATAATTTTTGAAAGAGCTTAAAACTTCAGTTGGTACTGAAAATAGGTTAGACAAACTAAATTTATATCAAAATTTGAAGAACAGACAGAAAATTATTTCATTTGAAAAAGGGTTGAATAGTAGATTCACTGTTGTGCGCTGGTGTTTATTACAAGAAGTTTACCATCCAAATGATAATAAATGTTCTCATACTTAATATAACTGAAAAGTTTTAAGCTTAAGGTTTTGAGTGCATATTTGGTTCAACATATTTATACAACACAACATAGAAGAATATATGTAAGAAAAAAAATATTCTTAATGTTAAAATAAAAATATTGTTTTTTACATTATACTTTAAGTGATATTAAGTTTATGTATGTGTTTGACGCTTCATGTATTTTCGTTCGAAGAAATGTTCTATGGCATTTATATAAATATAACTTTACTTAATTGAAAATTTCACTTTAAATTTCCTTATGAAATTTAAAATAAATAAGTAAAAAATTTAATATGAATGAATAAAAAAATTAATCAAACTTTCTGATGAAATGGATCATATTTAAAAGTACTTATATTGTAAAATTTTGCTGTGGAAAACGTCTATTGAAATAATCATTATGATATATGTTTCAGACAAATTACATTTTATTTAAATAAATACTAGACTATTGTTACATTGCATAGCTTATATATATAAACAAGGTTTTAAATTTAGCATTGTTTATTTTAACTATATTTACATGAACTACATTCTGTAAATTGTGAGGAATAAGTATAAATTTAAAAATTTCCATGTATGTATATATATATATATATATATATATATATATATATATATATATAATATATATATAATATATATAATATATATATATAATATATAATATATATATAATATATATATATAATATATAATATATATATAATATATATATATAATATATAATATATATATATACATACATAATACGAATAAGACCAAGATTTGAAAATCAATAACAAATAGGACGAAAACTTAGTGAATCAATGTTGAAAAGCATAGGGACCAGGTTTTCATCAGGAAAAAGTGGTCAGCTATGCAAATAAGACAAACACTCTTTTCTGACATGCACAAAGGTCTAAAAATCTTCATGCAGTTCTTCCGAATAATGTCTAAGTAAAATAGAACATCAAAGAGTAAAAGTATATCAAAACAATATACCAATCCAAAGTAGTAAAAAAATATCAAACCAATACAATAAGCAGTCTATTTGTCTTTATAATAATAAGAACGAATGTCGCCCTGCATGTATGGTGGTTATGACCCTTGGCTCTCACCAAGTGGGATTGGGTTCAAATCCGGTATAAGGCTTGGATGAAAAACTGAAGGAAAAAGTCGGTCTTGGTATGTGTAATGGATCACTGTCTCGAGAAAGAAAGCAGCACATTCCCCTGTTGCTGTCTGGAGTTATCGTCCTCATTAATAAATGTTCTCAATCTCTTCTTATTTGTCATTTCTCATGCACACCAAATAATTACACATGACAAAAAAAACACAAAATGTATATTTATAATTCATTATATTTAAATGCAGTCATTGAATTTGACACCTCGTAGTGGACAGATTAATGACTAAAGGCTGTTGTAAAGTATTTTAATGCTCATTGCGTGAATTATATTCCCAGAGATATTTTATAAACAGTGAATCGTATTCATTTGTCACAAAGGAAAAAAACCAAGAAAACTCTCAATCATTCAGCCGACAAACGTGCAAGCAGAAGGCAAAAGTGCAGCATCCATCTGCCCTTATTCAACAATAAATTGAATCGAATTCGGGACCTTTTCCTCTGAAGAACGCTGTACGATGCTCCATACTGTCCCCCAGCGGACCCATTTTCTTTTAATTCAATCATATTTGAGGTAGTATATTTTGTTTCCCTTTGATCATACTTAAAGTAATATTGTATTCACACACACACATATACATACATACATATATATATATATATATATATATATATATATATATATATATATATATATATACATACATATATATATATATATATATATATATATATATATATATATATATATATATATATATATATATATATATATATATACATACATATATATATATATATATATATATATATATATATATATATATATATATATATATATATACATATATATGAGACTAAAAGTAAAATTGCCATTAAATAACCAATAACACACTGTGAATAAATTTCCTTTTTCTTTTAATTGCAATACAATATATTTTCTCATTAATTCACAGATGTGTTCTCGTTTTCTCTTAAGACTATTCTGATTTCTATTGGAAGTTTAAAAAAAAATATTGTAAATTTTGATTTGCGTTTGGAAATGTATTTGTATAGAAACGTCATGGCATTATTATTCATAATGTACTGGATTGCTTGATAGTAGTTTTTTTTAAAGAAAATATTGCTGATTGGTTAATCATCTCTGGTCATTTCTTATACTCAAGAACTAATTAGACCAGAACATAAATTTTAAAATATTTTTGCGACACACAACAAGTATCTACCATCAAAGGGGGAATCGTACCTATGAGCTGTTGAATCAAAAACCAGAAATACGAAAGTATGGCATGAAATTAATACTTCAGTTCGTTGAGACTGAAATATGTATAAGTTATTCATTTGAAAAACAGTGATTGGTTTTTTCTATGAATTTTTAAACATGCCAGTTTATTTCTAGGAAACCAAAATCCCGTTAAATAGATTAATAAATGAATTAATTATTAAAGTGTTTATATTGAATTAACAATCGGATCTATGATGAATTAAAATTCATTGATGTGTATATTTAGTTTTTTTAACTGTTATCGAAAAGCCCAAACCACATTATTTCACTATATTTATTTTAAAAGTTATTCCCGCAGTTCTGATAAAAATCTTTTTCGTATAGTTAAAATATTTATTTTCTAAAAAAATATTCATTAATAAATTAGTTTCATTATAAATTATACAAATAATTGAAATTACTAAATAAATAATGTTAATTGTATTTATTTTTTGGTCATGAAGATTTTGAAGAATTGAAACTTATTGAAAGAAATTAAAATTATTGTTATATTTAATTTTTTCACACAAAATATACATTTCTCTATTACACGTACCATAATTAAATAAAAAATAAATGAAGTTGATAATGTACTTTTTTTTTATCTATTAAGTCAAAATATATTCTTTTCTATATAAAACTTTTATACTATATTATTGCGTATATAAAATGGGTATAATGTAATATTTTTGGCTTTTTTTCTAATTATATTAATTTTATGTCAATCTGAGTTTATCTTGAAAAATTATAAATAAATAGTTATTATTAATTATTATTTAATATTCATTAGATAAGAAAATTATTCAAGATAGTTATTATGAAATGTTTAAAATAAAATGACTAATTTAGTTTGCAAATTAAAAGATATCGAAGAGTTAGAATCAACAAAATATTTTGACTTTTAATCAATTGTTATTTAGGAAACACGCTATTTACATTGATGCAGGAAGTAAAAAGGGAAACATGGGAATGCAAACAAGCATAGGTGATGTTGACTTTTCATTTTTTAAAGGAAAATACTGTATGATAATATTTCAGAGTACTATATTCAGTTATTAAGTGACAAAGTTTATAAAGCACTAGTATTTAGCAGTTCTCATTTCACAAGTTTTCTGGTTTAAAATCATATCAAAATTAAATAAAGCGAATAAATTCAATTTTAAGGAAATGTAATTCATTGTCTTAAAAACTAAGTTAAACAGTAAATGAAATCTTGCTTTGTATGAATTCAATCTACTATTTAAGTTAAGTAAAATATAAATATATTCAAAATATTCTAAAGATAAGATCACATTATTTGTGCAGTGTTTATAATCAAGCAATACTTTGCTTAGCAGAACTTAGAAAAAAAAAATAAATACAAATGAACCAGATACTGTTCTAATTCAATAAAATAGAATTAAGATGAATAATTTAAAAATATTACGGTGCATTTCAGATTCTTACTTTAAAGTGTCTTTTGATGAATAATATGTCTAACTCTATGATAAACTCCTTATGTGAGTACTAAGTTCAAAATAAATTGTTTATTTACATTATTTGTGTTATAATATAAAAAAGCAATTCCTTTTGAATTTAATTTAATTAGATTTAACACAACTTTTAATTAGTTTTAACTAGTTAGATTTTAACTTTTCCCTTTTAATTAGTATTAACATAATTATTTTCAATATTGGATATGGCTTAAAGACTAATTTGACAAAAGCTTAAGGTTTGTTTCTATTAACTACAATATTTATTTTATAAATAAGATATTTTTCAAAATTTTGTTGATAAAAATTTTTTGAGAGTTTCTTTTGTGTGCTCTTAAGTCTATGTTTGACACTTAAAATTCTTAATGTAGTAAATATTTAAATATGAAGCACTGAAAATGATAAATTTAATAAGCAAAAATACAAATATACCATATTTGATGTTTTTAAAATATATTATATATACTCTAAAACTTATATTTTTTAAAAGTATTTATCCAATGAAATCTACCGATATTTTTATTGGAAATTAGTTTATTATTTCAATGAAACAAAATCTATTAAAGAGCATTTTGTTACAATTTTCGAGCTAATATCATTTGGCATATTGAGGACTGAAAACTCTAAACTTCGCCAAAACCAAAGAAAACATCTTCATTGGGTTTCTTTTTTTGGCGATAAAAATCAAGACACGATAACTGAAATTCAATTCAAATACACTTGAGAAATCTAATCAAAGAAGAGATTTCTCTTTCTTATTTCTTAAAAACCCTGAAAATGACAAATCGTCGGCAAAGGATGGGGGAAGAAAAAAAAGGAAGTGTTTTTAACAACTTTTGACAGTTTAGAACGCTAGAAAAACTTTGAACAACGGGATAAATCGTCGAGAGTACGGGTAAAGAAAGCTGATAAAGAAATAATGTATATATACATATAAAAGCTGCTGAGAAAAGTATAAGAAGAGAAAAGTTGAAATAAATGAGGAAAGAAAGGCAGATGAAAATCTTTGAAGAATGTATTGCTTGAAAGAGAAAAGTGTTTCAGTTTTGTGAAGTTCAACAGAGGGAAAAAACTAAGTATAAATGTGATTGATGGTCTAAATGACTGTCATCTACTATAGAATACAAAAAACTTTTGATTTATTCTTTAAATTTGGTTTCTCTTTTAAGAGTAAATAATTTTTTTCTCTGTTGTGAATGTAATTAAGCGATTAGGAACCTAAAACTAAAATATACAACTGATTATATTTTGATTTAAAAATAAAAATTTTATCAAAATATTATACCAAAATATATAATATTTTACCAAAATATTATTTTATTATTTATAATATTTTACCAAAATATTATTTTATTATTTATATAAAATCAAATTATTTAAAAAAAATTATCGAGATTATAGTCCAGCACACTCTTCACTTGAAAAGTATCAATTAATTATAACAATTATGTAATTGCTTATTCGGTTTTCTGCTTGTTAATCAATGTTGATATATAAAATATTTTTGATATTGAGACGTTAAGCCTTATAATGCTTGAAATTTATTCCAACACATATACTTACTTGAATTTTACAAGATTTTGAATTAATTGTGGAATGCGAACTTTTTACTAGCTTTCTTTTGTTAACTGTATAATGTAAAATATTTTATTTAAAAACAGAAAAAAATTATAGTATGCTGTCATTTTTGATAATTTAATACATTTTTTATATTAATATACTTTTACCTAGAGTTGACGTACTGTAATTCTTGGATTGATCATTTCTGATATTTAATTAATGAACAAAGTATGTAAACAGAATTATCTAAATTTCGACATATAATTTCATTTATGATTTTAATTTTACTGTTTTCAATGGCAGAAAAAAAGTTGAGCAAGTTATATTTCTAGCAATATTTAATGAAATTCGGCAATATTTATAAAATACGAAATCAAATTGTAATTTATCAAAGAATTAAGCAAGTTAAGATGTCTTATGCTGACGTTAGGGCATTCATTTACGGAATAAACTAATTGTATAATAAGCTTATTAATCATGCTATTAAATTCATTGCATTGGGGATTAGAAATTAAAAACCATGTGATAAATGTGTAAAATTGCAATTTAAAACGCATATGATATCATTGGTCACTATGAGTATACTTATTTATTTTTAGTAAAGTATATTTATATTTAGTAAAATACTCATTATTTAAATATAATATTTAATAAAATTATAATTTATGTTAACAATTAAACAAATTAATATGTCTAATAGGGCTTACTTTATCGCATAAGCTTATAGAATAAAATAACTATAAAAACTTATTAATTTTATTACTAAATTCCTCTTATTTGTGGTTTTAAATTAACAATCTTATGAAAAATGTCGAAAAAATTTAATTTAAAAAATTATCAAATCATTGGATATTACTACATTATATCACAATTATATTTACTTATTCTTAGTAAATAGCTGGCCAACTTGTCTAGTGGTCAGCATGCCTGACTACGGATAGGAAGGTCCTGGGTTCGAATCCCGGTTCAGGCATGGATGTACTTTCTCTCTATCCTGTCTTTGTCCTTTCCTTGTGTGTGTGAATGAGGTATGAATGGTGCCTACACTATAGCATGTGTGAAGGTGCGATGGTGGCCCACCCCCTGTGGTGCACCCGGGACAACGCCTCGGCGGCTAAGAGGTCGCTGTTTCTGGCCGGTTCCTTTGGTATCAGGGAACAATAGATTAATAAACTCTGTTGCAGTTGTTACTGTCTACAATCTGCCATTGGGAAAAAAATTCTTAGTAAATATATTTCTTAATGTAAAATTTCTTAGGCCTCTTGATTAACTTCTTTGCCTAAAATTGTTTGTAAGAAATAGCAATTTATGTAATATTTCAATTGACTTTTTTGAAATATTTTTTACACAGATTTTTAACAGCCATAAAATATTTCATTATCATCAAATTAAAAAAAATATATGCACTCTCTTTCATATTATTTCAATACTTAAATAACTTGTTGGGCATTCATTTTTTAAAGTATATGAAATAAAATGCAAGGAATTAATATTAAACAATCATATTATTGCTAAAAAATGCAGCTACCATATTAGTAGAAAATCACGTACAAGTGATTTTATGTAATAATTTTTACAGACTATTTATATGATTAACCTGTGTGTGTTTGACGAAGAAATCTTTTCAGAATATTTAATAAGAGAATCAAAAGAAATAAAGTACTTTTATAGAAATTTTTTGATGGACATTTGATGGACAATGCATATTGAATGGATATTGATTAATTTTGCAATACAATTTTTTTTAAGTAATTCTCAAAATTGAAAAATTGAAATTATGCTTCAAAACATTCTTTAAGTTTCAACTACCTCTGTATTCATTAAAGTAATCTTAGATCATTTTTTGTTAAAACATACAAAATTATATATTTTTCGTTACAAAACCGCGTATTTTTCATTCATATTTTGTAAATAAGTTTCTCTGTTGTAAAAGATGTAAAATCCTTTTAGGCACTATAGGATATTGATATTGAATGAAAAAATTTCAAAAATTTCCATAATAAAATAAGAGATATTGTTTCACTTGCTGTTATTATTTTGCTTAATGTAAATGTTATTCACCATTATTTTCGTAACTTTTGTTGACGTCTCAAAAAATATACAGACAACTTTAATACAAGTTGAGAGTTTTCTTAGAACAAGTAGTTATTTAACAAGGATAGGCAGATTTAAACAGGAATTTAATTAATTGAAAAACATAAAAATGAACTTTTGAATGCTTTCATGCTGGAGACTGTTTTTAGACAGAAAATTCTCTTTCTGAACCATTTATAAAAACTGTATCAAATTATGAGCAACATTTTCAAAAATCACTTTCTCCCTGTAATTTGTTTCGGAAGGATTTTATTTAAAACGGCATCTTTTCTTGGTGGATATCGAGAAAATGAATCTCAAAATACCGTTCAAGATATTAAGAATTTTTCTCCAAGATAAGCATTAAATCGGCTTAATTGAAGGAGAATGACGCTAACGAGGCTATCATGTTCAATTCTGGAGATCACATTGAGGAAGATTTAATTCGATTAGCGAAAGAGAAAAAGCACCTTCACCAGTGATCTGCATCCTGGTTATCTCTATCTCTTCAAGACAAAATTGAGATCAGATTCAGCTTTCTGTTCCCTTAAAAATTCTACCCCATTTTACCTCCCCTCTTACGATTCCCCCTATACGCGCCCCTCTATTCATCCAATAATAAAATCCGTGCAATCGCTTATTTCATGGCTCCATTAAAAGGGTCTTCTTATTGACTGTCGAAAAGGCTTCCTCCCCCCTAATTTCCCCCTTCAGTACATAAGTACATGCAATGTGCCTCTTTCAGGGTACACTGGTAATTAAATTTTGGCTTTAAGTCCTTCCTCTATCTCTCTGTGTCCTGCTTTTACCCGGGTACGTCGGTTGGTGGGAGGATTATTCTAACAGTAAATATTGATTCTTATGTCGACGGCAATTAGAATGGAGTTCCATTTTGAAAGGGGGTGTATTTGAAGGGGGAGGGAATGAGATTCCTCTGGAATGTTTGTTTGCGAGTATTATGGGGTGGTCCTTTTCCCGCATTGTTATTCGGTTGTCAGAGTATGTTCTGTCGCGAATGGTTCGGTGATGGGATTTGCTTTCCGATGGGTTTTGAGTATTAGCAGTTCGGAGAGTAAATTGTATTCTCTACCATCCTCTTACCGATAGGTGGGGCCTCAGCACACGCATTGTGCTAGCTTCTGCAAATGATTATGAAATGGCACTTAGAAGGGTAGAGAGTTTTATTGCGAGCAAAATTTTCGCAACAAGCCTTCATTTATACTTTCTTCAAGTTTTAATATTTTTCTTTTTGAATATATATTGAACTTTGAAGTAGAACGAAATAACTATTCAATTGTTTTCATTAAATATACAGCGTACTTAAAATGGATGTTTTTAAAATTATATATAAATATTTAAAAATTAAAAGGTAACTAACAAAAGACAGCATCAATTGGAAGATAAAACTCAATAAAAGTTTTTGAAGATTAATTTCACGCTTTTTTAAACTCTCTAAAATTCGTTAAATAAAAGTATGTAATTACATACGAAATATTTTCAAATGAATTTATATATATCACTAATAACATTGATGAATATGGTCTTGAAAATCTTGATTTAATAGTTAAAGTGAAATGTTAAAATTCAATTTATGCATGATATATGGTCAGAAAAGCACATTTGATAGTTACACATACATTCAAATGAACTCGAAATGCTCTCTAAGCCTTTAAATTTTTAAATATTTCAAAGTGCACTTAAAATATAATTTAAATTGAATGAAATCTCTGCTAACTACTTAAAAATATAACCAAATTCATTTTGATTCAATCTTATATATATATTGCACTTAATTAAATATATGTTTATTAATATGTTTACCAATTAAAAAATTTTAATAATAAAAGCTGAAAACTAAATTATAATCATTTGATTTGTAGATTTAACTGATACATTTAAGGGATTTTTTCAGTTTCTAACTTTGCATCAAATAGCAAACACTGAAATTTTTTATTTATTTAATAATATAATAATTGTTTTGTGTCATAAATAAGTTATTTCTAATCGGCGATTCTAAAAAAAATGATTTAAATTAAAAACGCATTTTTTGCCGAAAAAGAAATAATAGTGTCTTTTATATATTAAATATTATGTTAGATTCAGTCTTAAATGTTTTTTTAGGTGATACAAATTGGATTAGTAGAAGTTATTTTTGGTTATTCATTCCTATATAATTTTAAAGAAATGAAATCTTTCATACGAATATTCTCTGCCATATATTCCAATCTACTTAGTTCTCGATAAATGCATTGAAAGATAATGTCTATTAACAACAAGATGAATGTTTCATTTATTATCTGCAATAATTCTTGAAATTTGTAGACTTAGATAGGGTTATTTAATGTGACAGAGGAATGTGTCCAATTATCGATCGATTCTATCAATTGACCTGTTAGAAGGCAACCACATAAAAAAAAGACTTAGAGCAACTTTGTACTTATGTGTCTTCTTAGGCAACTTATTAGTAGACTAGCAGCAGATCTTTTGTTGTTTTTCTTTTCTTAAAAGTCCTAAAATCATTCATAGGTATATCTTCTGCCGGTTTTTCCAATATAGTTTATTCTGACTAAATGACTTAAGTCAGATTCACAACAACAAAAGATTTCATTGAACCTCGAGAAGATAATGTATTTACGATTTACAATAGCTCTTGACGGGTAAACGGTATCTAAGTAGACATAATAGAGTTAAATCAGTGTCTTCCGATATGAGTGACGAATATGTCCCACGGTCTGCCAATTGTTCTACCTATTTAACAAAATTAGAAAGCAATATATATCAGCAAATGAAAATGTCACAAGAGTAAGACTAACAGTTTTCTGCGGTTAGATGACATTAATTTAAATATATATATACCTGATAAAGAAGTACTTGAGGTAAAAATACTACTTTAAGTACTTGCATTTCAATATGATTTATTTCAAATCATTTATTCTTTTAATTTTCATTTTAATGATCGTTGAAAAATTAATTTTACTTATAAAAATACGTGAAAGTTTGCCTAACATATATTAAACGCTATTATTTATATATTCAGTTGAACAAGGAAAAAATTTAGTAATAAAGTTGACGTGAGTTTATTGGGTATTTATAATAAATGTATAGTATTATTGTAAAGTATTATAAATTGTTCACAAAGCAGAATAATAGAATTAAATGACAAAATCAGGATAAAGAATTGTATGTAAACTGAATGTGTAAATAAAAAAGTAATTTTTTTTTGCAAAAGATGTTAAATCTAATATACAAACATTTAAATTTATCATTTAATACGTTTATGCAAGCGTAAATTAGGCATATGATTAAGTAAAATTTAAACTTAAGTACACTCTTGTAATTAATATATTTGTATTCCCATGTATAATAATTATCTGATTGTGAAGAAAACTTTTTTTTGACATTACACTAATGGCTGCTATTATATTTATAGTAAAATATAAGTTGAGTTGTAAAATATCACCTTATGCGAATTGATTTGTATTAAGTATGCTAAAATTTAATCAATTTTTCAAAAAGCATTCATATAACATATTTTTATCATACTAATATTCAGTCATGAATGATAAAAATGTTATCTGTGATAAAAAAAAAAAAAAAAAAAAACAACACTCTGTTTTACGTTCAGTACTTATTTTAACTACAGTTAAGTAACTATATTAATTGTTTTCCTGCTGTTCATTACCTTGGTTGCATTTAAAAAAGGAACATTTCACTTCTATTGAAATAAAAATTGCCATTGGAGAAATAATAGTACATATTAAATCATTTAGTGTATTACTCAAATGACTTCCATTTTGTTATTGATGTTTTTGTCCATGTTTGTCAGAATTCAACAGCGATGCTTTGTTTAATCAACCATTGATATTGAATACTGATATTTCTTTAAATATTTCATGAATAGAGTTTTTAGATACAAAACAAGCATTTTTATAACCATCCTGAATTTTACTCAGGGAAGACTTTATATATATATATATATATATATATATATATATATATATATATATATATATATATATATATATATATATATATATATATATATAATTTAAATAAAATTATATTGTCACAATATTAGTAAAAATGTTTGAAAGATTTTTATTTCCTTCTTAAAACATCATCTTCAATTTAAGTTCAAATATTTAAAGAAATATTACCAAAAAAAAAAAAAAATCTTGTGTACTTATTAAAATATTATGTAATATATATCACTTACAGGTAACAGTATCGGCATTAAACTGTTTCAGAGCCAAATTTATTCTAAAAACAAAAAGTGCTTATAGTAATTTAAAAATAATTTCATACAAATAACTTACTAATTAAAAGCTATATCTTAGACCACAAGTACAATATTTTTTCACTATTTGCTTATTTATTGTTATCAAAAGAAAATTTTCAATTTTCAATTGTTTATTAAAATTGCAAAAAGAAAATTATTTGAAGTATAATTTACTTTTCTTACTCAAGTTAAATATGAAAATAATTTAATTATATAATAAAAACTATTGTCCATCATATACACGACAATTTGATAATATTTTTATCAAAGTAACACAATCACATTTTATTCGAAAATATATAATTTACAAAAAATATGCTTTCATAAAACAATATTTATTATATTAAGTTGTTAATTTGCAGGATTAATTCTTTAATTTTCAATAAGAACTTATTTAAATATAACATTGCTTTTTGCATCTATACTATAGTTGTATTAATAATAAGTTGTTATTCAATATAATTTATTTATCTGAACTAAGTGATAATATAATTTTATAGCCTAAAAAACAAAGAATATATATGCTATGATATGATTAAAAATAATTATGTTTAATTTGATAAATAATTACACAGTAATTATAAGAACATAAAATCAAAATCAAAGTGTGGATTCCATAAATATTTTTTTTCATAGAGTTATAAATGATACAAAGTTAGAATTGAAGCTCTTCAGAACTTTTTTTTTCCATTTCACTGCATTCAAATAAAAATTTCATCATAGTATGAAATAAATTCCTTCTTTATACGAACCTTATTCTCTTCCCTTCATTCAAGATCTAACCAAAGTTTGTTGATTGACCTCATTCTTCTATGAAAACGTAACGATTCTGATGCATTTTTCGATTGCATAGTTTCGCTGTCCTGGTCTTAATGAACTTAGGACACGCTTCCCTATGCAACGGGAGAACTCCAGGACACTTTCTAGGTTTTGTTCCGGTATTGTGAAGGCAAAATTAAGGCTTGCCGGAAAACCAGTGCCTAACGAACCAGATCAAAAAGGCAAGAGCCATATTCCTATGTAAATGATGGTACTACCTTGCTTTGTGGCTTCTCCGCCGCATATACTTGCAATTGTGCAAATAGTTCACAGAGTTCAAAAGCTCTCTTTTAGCGTCGAGTTGCAATGTGGGTCGAAGAACAAACTTGTGGTAATTTCAGTCGATATTCATCGTACTTATGAGCACAAAAAGTTTCTGGAGTATTTAAAAGACTTCGAATGTGAAAGAGTCTAGATTTAAGTTTAGTTGTTAAAAAAATGATTGTTTTTTTCCCTTATTGTTAAGATATTCATTTATAAATTCATAAAATAACTTAATTTTCATAAATGTACATTTGAGTTCATTCAATAGTTTAATTTAATTATTTTCCTGTAATTGTGTATATGAGATTTCGATTTGAAAACAAATATAAATACGTTTCATTTATTGAAAGATATATAAAGGTATTTTAAAGTATATAAAGAACACATGAATAATATGTGGATTTTAAAGAGAAGTTTACCATATGTTATGAAAAGATGCTTTGTTGTAGTAAAACTTACTAATATAATTTAGATATTTTGATGCTTGAATTTAATAATGGATAACATTTATTTTTATTTTTTGATTTTTTCTTATTAGCAGATGAATTATAGTTGTGTTTAACATAAAAATATCATATCAAGAAGTCAGATACCATCTTAAATTATTTTACTGGATACTCAATAAAATCACTCAATTTTTAAACTAGCACAAAATTTGAATAAGATGTAAAAAGGCTGGACCAAATATAATTTGGGAAGAAAAACGAAGGCGTATTTTATGTGCAGCTTTTTGATGAAACTATATATCCCGACTTTTATCAAATCATAAATATTTATCAATAAACACATTACTGAAATCTGAAACTCACAATTTCTTCAGATTTTGTATTCTAGTGAGAATATTATCACATAGGAAGAAAATTCTATCATTTATAAATAATCTAGATAAAAAAAATACTCGAAAATTCCTTTTCTGAGAAATTCTGGTTTTAATTTAAGAAACTTGAATGTTATGCAATCATTTTAAAGAAAATAAGATTGACTTGAGGAATTGATACTAATAGCTTAGTATGTAAAAATGAAATATCTTAAATATTAAAATTAAATAAAACTTTTAATTTACAAGTGACATATAGAAATCGTGTTTTGAGATTACTAAGATTTGTTAAACGGATAATTCTTACGTTCATAAATTCTTTTATATAAGAAATCCAAGTATGAAGAGTTAGATCTCATACTTTTCTTAGATAAATGTTATAATTAATATACAGTTAATATTAACTTTCATGATAGGTTTAGTAAGGACCCTTTGGTAGACAATATATCTATCAATCAGTAGTGATTATTTCGGTTTTATTTTTAGAGAATTTATATACATATATATATATATATATATATATATATATATATATATATATATATATATATATATATATATATATATATATATATATATATATATATATATATATATATATATATATATATATATATATAATTTTCTGCTTTATATATAAATATTTTACTTATACCTAAATATATATTTTTTAATTATTAATCAAAATAAATGGCATTTTTCTCAAAAATACTTTTAGGTATGTGATCATAGAACTTTATATTACAGAAATACTTAAGGTATAAACTATAGAAGCACTTAAAATGATAGATACTATGAATTTTTCATGGATATTTTGCTATATGCACAAGAAAGGAAAATCAGACAATTATTTTGGGCGTATTTTAACAGATGTGGGTTTAGAAAGTAGTTATTCTAAAAATTATTACACTACAATTACTACATCGCGGAGACCAGTTTAGTTTATTTATTCTTTTATGGATACACCCATCACAAGTATTTAATTTGATCTAAATCTATTGTTTAAAATAGATTTTGAAACATTACTAAAATCCCTTCTCAAGGTGGGAGTTGAATACATGAATAATTTAAATTAAATCTAGTGTGCTCTTTAGCTATTCTTCCATGGTAACTCTTTAATGATAAGTTCAGATATCAAAGAAATTGGATGAAGGAAATATCTTTTTAAAAAACAGCAAACTTTGTTAATCACAGTTTAGGCTGACTTAGCTTTAAAACTTAAGTAGATATTCGAGTTGAAAGTTAATAATTTGTTTTTACTTTAGATTATGTATAATCAGGTAATTATTGAAGTTTTTTAAAAATATTTTTTATATTTATTAAATTTGAATCCAATTTTTTAAAAACTTGCTTTAATATATAGTTTGAAGTTATATTCGCAAGGTTTTTTTTATATAATATTTCATTTTATTCCTACAATTACGAAAAATATTTTAGATATAAAAAAATAAAATTTACATTTTTATTTAAATTAATTATTTTAATATTTTAAAAGAAGTTCACACGTCACAAAATATTATTGTAACATCTCAGATGTAATCAAAGAATTATATAAATTGAAATATATGATTATGAAAAATAAAAATTTATTTGCCAAACTGGTCATTTCATATGATTTAGGTAAATTCATTTGAGACATTCACTATTCATTCATAGACATTCATGAGAGAAATAGATTCATATGAAAAATCCATTATTCATACATAGGCATTAATGAGACAGATCAGTTCATATGAGACATACGTTATTCAGAAATAGACATTCATGAGACACATAAACTCATATGATTCATCCATTATTCATACATAGACATTCATGAGACAGATCAATTCACATGGGAAATCCATAATTCATACGTAGTCATTAATGAGACCGATCAGTTCATATGAGATATTCATTATTCATACGTAGTCATTAATGAGACCGATCAGTTCATATGAGATATTCATTATTCATACGTAGTCATTAATGAGACCGATCAGTTCATATGAGTCATTAATGAGACCAATCAGTTCATATGAGATATTCATTATTCATTCAGAGACATTCATGAGACGGATGAATTTTTATGAGAGACCCATTATTCATACACATAAATTCATGAGACAGCCATTATTTCCTTTATAGTAAAAAGAAAAGGTTTATATTAATGAATAAATTTCTTTAGTAAATCACTGCTATTTCATATAACTACAAACTACTTCCATACTGCATTAATCAGTCTTAACAATAGAAACTGCAAAGATTTTAACCTAAAATAATTGCATGCAATAACAATTTGACGAAACAAATTCTCAAAATGCATAACATTTAAAACTTGATATCGATTTAAATATACATAATTATGTTAACAATGTTATACGTAATTAATAATTCCGATTTTTAATTTCGTTTTACATATCTCACACCCCATTAAAATTTTTATTACCAGTATACTGCTTCATATGACGATTAAATGTATTTCTAATCGTGAATAACTACATGGGTTAATTTTATTATGAGAGTATATTTCGGTCTTGAAAATCTTTTTTTTTTTTTTTTAAATTGATTGGCCTGATAAACAGATAAAAAATTATACTCAGGGAGCTTTCAAATAAAATAATAAATACAAAATAATAATAAAAACAACAAGACGAATATAAAATAATAACAAATTAAATGTAAACAATATGGTTAAAGACATTGATCATTATCGCAGGCATTATTTGAAAACATTAGAATAACTTCATGAAATTTTGTTTTCACCTACATTATGTTTCTTCATAATTCTGGGGACTGCCCATTACTTCAATTGTCAGTTATAAATCACGAATTAGTAAATTTATTTAAAGTTCTTTCATTGAAAAAAAGTATCATCATACTTTTTCTTCAATTTCTTTAAAAAAAAGAAAAAAAAATTAGAAATTTCTTTTATACTTTAATCCGGTTCCAATCATCAAAATTGATCATTGTTTGATAAATGAAGACTTAAAAATAATAGGTTGAATTTTCGTTAACTACTACTCTTTTAAAAGTAATTATTATATTCTAATAAATTATAAAGTAAATTTATAATTTATTTTGCATAATTTCTAAAAAAATAAAAAATGTGATCTTTTAATGCAAAATATTATTTTTTAAATGCAAAAATTGTAATTTTTAATTTAATATTAATAGATATAAACAACCTACTGATAATAAAAAAAATTCCTGGGTATACAATACACAGATTAATTTTCGAGTTAATAAACGCATGAAATGTTTATTTTTTTTAATATTATTATTTTCTGTAAATTAAGGAATTAAATGAGCATACTTATATAGAAAATTAAATAAAATATTTTAACAAAACTGAAAAAGTAGTTTAATTTAAAATGACTTACATATTAAAACACAGTGAAAAGTGCTGTTTGTTGGTAATATAAGTTATGAATCGTAAGCGGGGCACATACATAATAAAAACTGTAAACTTGCTTAAGATAATTTAAATGATTAATTAGTTTTTTTATTTTAAATAAACTAAATGACTTTGCAATTTACTTACATATTTCAACAATGTTTGAGATATTTATTTAAATATTATTTCACATTATTTTAAAAAAGCTAATTTTTTTCTAGACTAATTTAATGAATACGATTAATTAACGGATTGAACTCAACTTGAGTCAAACACAAAGAGTTAGTTTAGACATACAACTGTTTCCAAGACACGTTAATAAACATATAACTTTAAAAACTATTAGTTTTGGAAAAACATTAAATTCAGATTTTGCAACAGGATTAGATTTTGAAATTGAACCAATTGAAAAACATTGTTTTAACATCAGTAATTTTTAATACATTATTGACAAATAATTTTCCTTTGTATAAAAAATCTTGATAAAAGTAGTAACTTTTTTTTATATAAGCTGAATACTTTAATTTGAAAAAAAAACAGAACAAATATTGATACTAGACCACCTGAGATATTACAGATTGATGTGGTAACAGTAACTTTCCACAATTATTTTATTTTTCCTTTAACACTGCTTCACAATGTTGAATAAATGAGTTTTTTAATAAAAGAATACCATAAAAACGTACATTCAATATCCAATTTCTTGAATCTTGAATAATTTTTGAATCAGACGTGTAATTTTTGAAACGGAAAGTTGCACTGCTCAAATGCTATGTAATATTTAAATAGATGAAACATTTTTTTCTCTTTTTTTGAGAAAAAGCAGCTATAATTAGAATTTTGGATAATTATCTTCGAAGAAAATGTGAAACTCATTTATGGTCCTAATGGCATAATTTTAACATCGCACCGTTAAGACGCTATCAAAATTTAGTTCACTGGGAGAAAAAAAAAATGGCGAAAACTGTGAAAAGGAAATTAAGGTTTCCCCAACAACAGTGAGCAACACCAATTATGTTGTTAGTTCTCGATGGATGGCAAATGACTCTCATTCTCTTTTCACTTTGAGAAAATAACTCTCGAGCTCCAAAGAGACAAATTACCGGCCACAAGAAAATTCTGATATAGAAAACAAGATGAACAACCCTGTCATAGGGAAAGGGGGTGTAGATTGTCACCCCCTCCCGTGTTTGCAAGGAAATTGTTCCAACGTTGCGAAACATTAAATAGATTTTTCCGACGTCGGTGAAATTACTCGAGTCCGATCTAAAACGTCGAATAATTAGATTCAGCAAACATTGCTTTCCGGGGGAGGAGATAGTTGGAAAAAAAAATCGGACACCCTTTTCTGCGAAAACTAGATACAGGCCTTCCTATCCCTCCTATTTTCAGTCTGTTTAGGGGCAGGCACTGTAATGTTAGAAATTGCAAAACCCTTTCGCGGACGAGTGAGTGCTTATATAGCATGAGCTTAAAAGCTACCTTGGGCGGATTAGATCCGCACCAGCACCTGTTTGCGCTTTGAAGAGCAGTAGCGTCTGCCCGTCGCGTTCCGGCTTGTTATGCAGTGAAGCGCGTTACCAGCGACTCCTGGAATGTGGACGATTTTATTTCAAACGGTTGATTTGATGACTGTAGTTTTCCCATACTCATCAGATAGAGTTTGTTGACCATTCCAAATCTAGAAATAGGGTTTAAAAATTGCATGTGAAAACGAAAACTAGATATATAATCCTATTCATTTACATTATTTTATTTATGTAGGGGCAGCGAATAAAAAATAAACACATTTTCGCATTGAAGGTTTTTTAACATTTTAAAAGCTTGTCAGCAATACATTTGAAAACTTATGAGATTTCGTTTTCAAATATTTGCATTTGAATTTCACTAAATTTTAAAATAATAGCATTTGCATTCAATAATTGCTTATAATTAAACATACGTATTAAAAAATAACTCAGAGATTTTGAAATAGTTGATGTGAGTGACAGATTAGACTAAACACAGTTTACGATGTTAAATAAGTCCTTTTGGGATTCAATTAACAGAAAAGAATTCAATACCAATTAGATTAGAGACATTTCAATCATTTAAAATTTTAACTCTTGAAGACTGTTTAGCTTTTAAGAAGAAAAAGAGTTTTGATCAATGCCTTTGAATGAAATTTCACTCAGTATTTAAGAATATAAATTCTTTTAAATATTTTTTTGTGTATTTTAACGTATATTTTATTTATTACGTTATAAAAGAATTAGATAATGCTCATTTATCAGAATATAGCTTAATCATTGATTTATGGTGTATGGAAAATCCTACCTTTTTTTCATGAAAGATTATTTATAAAAACAGAAATATGTATCTTAGAAATTGAAATTCGTATGATGACGAGGAAAATTATCTTTGCCTCTAATCTCAATGTATTAATGTTTTTATTTTAGTGTTTATTTGAATGTTTTATAAAATGAAAATGAGTAATTTAAGTAAGAATGAATACTTCTTTTAAACTCACTTTTTATACGCTACGCAATGTGAACTAATTCTTGCTCTAAAATCAATGCAGAATTCAAACTGAGGAAGATTTTAAGTACAAAATTAAGAAAATAGCAGTGCTTGATAATATTTAAATACACATAGTATTTTCAACACTATAAGGAAATACGAACTGTTAGACAACAGGCGGTGGCCTTACCACGTTTCCGCGGGCTGTAGTTACAATAATTTAAATAAATGCTTAAAAGTTTCCTGTGATTTTCCTTTTTTACAACTAGAGAACACAATCCTTTATCTTTGGAAAGACGAATGGATGTAGTATGTGATGATGAAATGGTGAAAAATTTTTTAAAGAGTTTGTAGCTTTTACAATCTCTATTATGGAGTGTACCATTTATATTCGACCATTTGTGCCGATTTTAAGTGATAAAATATAATTTACTTTATACACACACACACTCAACCTGAAGAAAAACGTTTCTACGTTGACAAAATAATAAGAACGAGTAAACATTTTTTATATTTGTAGAGAGAGAGAGAGAGAGAGAGAAGTTTTTTTTAAAATTAAACTATTACTTTATCAGTCACAAAATGTCTAGAAATTACATCATATAGAAATGAGACTATAAATAAAAAAATAATTAATTTAAAAGCTGATATTTTAGCTTTCTCTGAAATTAAAATATTCAAATGCTGATAAGACCATTTTAATTTCTTCTAAAAGTATGCAATTAAATGCATATTATAACTCAGTTCAGAATAAAGCATACTGATGTTCGTGTGCATGGATCATTAATTCTTGATTGTGAAAAATTTTAATTCTTAATTGAATAACTTGGAAAACTATTATTAAATATGTTTGTCAATCAGATGCATTAATTTTTAGTTCTTCATTCGCATTGAAGAGAGAATTGAACCTATGAACTGATGAAATGAAGACATTAGCGGAAGTATATAGCTACCAGATTAGCATTAAATTTTTTCAATAAAGTACTTAAGAAAAAATAGCAAATACAGGTAGACCAATATTATAAAAAACTAAATAAGTAAATGTTCAAAACTAATTTCTGAATAAAAAATAAAATTTCAATTAATTATGAAGGGAAAGGGAACTAACCACTTGTTTCCTGAAAGAAAATGCAATACAAAAGATATCTTGCTTACATATTTTTTGTTATTTAAGTGATGATTTTAAAATAAATTCAATTGCTATAAAGTTTAATGATAAGTTTTAGACTAAAGAAAACATTTTTTTTTAATTTCTGCTGATGTAAACTGTATCGTAATGTAACCAGTAATTTGAAATGTATTGAAGTTTGGGTTAAAACAACTATTATACAAAATACCATAAATAATATTTAGTAAAAATAAATAATATAATTAAATAATATCCAGAAATGCTTTCTTCAGATATTGAAACTGAAAGTTTAACAGAATGAAGCTCTCTAATGTCCATTGTTAAATAATGTGTTGAAAGCTTTAATGTAAGGAAATTAATTATTCAATTTAAAAAGATTTAAGATATTCCTACATTTGGTTTAAAATATCAATCAATAAGTGATTAGTAATAATTTAGCACTTTTATTTCTAACTAATAGCTTCCGCATTATAATATTAAATACTATAAGAATTAATCATGTACGAGAAAAATGAAGATATTCTTTTAATAATTAAATATGTGAAAAGTTTAATTGATATCAATTCCAAAAATAATGTGACATCTGGTAATAATTTTCTTTTGAATAGACATACTAGTTTGTTGAGGTGATTACAGCATCAATAAAATGTTTCCAATTACATTTTTGTGGCCATCAGCAACAAAAGTCTGATTTTTTTCTTATAAAAAATTTCAAAATTTACTTCTCAAAATAAAAAATGCAATGATTGAAGAATTCAAGAAAATAATTTCAAATTTGTCTTTCATCCCTTATATCACTAAAATTTTTAAACATTTGTCTTCAAAAAAAAAATAAAAAAAAAAGTAATAAACATGCACAAAAATTTATTACATAACTTACTTCTTCAATATACACAATTATTTAGATATGAATATGTGTATGGTTGTTATACACATGTGCATGGTTGATACACATATTGGCGTGAATGATACATACGTGCATGGTTGATATACATGTATGAATGTTTGATATAATGTGTGCATAGTTGATATACACATGTGCATGGTTGATATACACATGTCCATGTTTGATATACACATGTGCATGGTTGATATACACATGTGCATGGTTGATATACACATGTGCATGGTTGATATACGCATGTGCATGGTTGATATACACATGTGCATGGTTGATATACACATGTTCATGGTTGATATACACATGTGCATGGTTGATATACACATGTGCATGGTTGATATATATATGCACATGGTTGCTAAATACCATAACGTGATTTTACTCGATGATTTTGTCAATAAAAATTCATTTAGATTAAATATATTATGCTAAGATTTATGTTACTTAATAAGACTAATTTTGTCCCATTACAAGAATCTCTTTTACACCGCGTTGTAGACATGCATTCAGAAGGCAGAAGAGCAACATCTATTTACAGTTGTTCAACAATAGCTGGCATTTAATTCAACAACTTTCACTCTGAAGAGCGATATCTTACCATTAGGACATAGCGAATTTAAATTTTTCATCTCTTATAATATCATGTTTGTAATAATGACGTAAAAATAAATAATTGAAAGACGAACTTTATTTCCATAAGCGCTAAAGCATGTAAAATGCAACATTATAACTTTTAAAACTTTCAATAAAAAATATAAAGTTCCTTAACTTAAAGTCTATTTACTTAATATTTTTTCATTTATCTTCGAATAGTTTATGAATTAAAAACAATGTCAAATTTAGTTTTCCATATTAAATGCTGATAAAAATATATCACTTTAATATTGATCATAGTTTGATGCTTCTTTTGGCAAAAATTAATCTTGCATCAGATTTTTTTATATTTTTTTAGCTTAATAATTCGTTACTTCTATCTTTCAATGTGGATTAGCTTCATTAATTGTTTATTGCTAATTAAAATTTAATAGCAAACAAACTAGTTAAATTTTTATATTGTTTATTTATAACACAATAATAAATTATGTCGTTAATTTATTATTTTACAATTTGTTCTTTTATGGGTTTTAAAATATTACTTTGTATCTGCAACTGAGAAATGTTAGCCATATCGATTAATGTTTGTATTTGTATTAGGTATATTCTAAAACTACTAATTATATATCTTATAACGGTTTGGAAAGTATCTTTTCTTATACTTGAAGCTAATATTTTAAAGTTCAAACTATGGTAAAGCAACATACGTACAGATCGTATTGTTATGCTTCTTTTCCAAATTATTATATCAACATTGAAATTTTTGTAATTCTTGAAATCTTAACATACGTTGTCAAAAGTTTGAACTAATGTAATTGATCTATGGAAGCATTGAATGTCAACAAGCGTTGAATGTATTTTTTGGGGAAAATCTTAAGGAAGAAATATTATATACAACAAAATAATTATATCATGCAATATAATGAAGATAACATAATTTTCCAAGTGATTCATATTAGGAGATTTGGTTGCATGTGTAAAGCTGAAACTAAACTCTGTGGCATGACAGCCCATGTGGGTCTAGACCTACAGTGCCCATCTCTGTTTTCCTGACCGAAGACCCAGGGGGGCGAAGTATATCTCCCACTTAGATGGTCAGCCTAACGCGAAACCTCCAGTATTTAATTCCCAAGCATGCTTGGTACTCAATTTATCGATCCACTGAAGGGATGAAAGCCTGAGTCGATCCCGGTTATATGTATACTGAAAGAATTTACATGCTTCAATATTCGGAATTTTCAATTTTATTGCTTAAAGAAGTTGCATTTTAAAATGACATATTTCTTGCCTTAATTTTGCTTTTGATTAAAACAAGGTATTTAAAAATGCTGATAATTTGCATGTGTTGATTGCTTTTAAAACTCGAATTAGAGATTTAATATTATAGCTGTGCAATTTATTTTTAACTAGATTTTATGTTATTTAATTCGTTAAAGATGTTGAAATATTAATGTTGCTAAATATTTCCTTATACCTATTAAAAGTTTAGCAGATATATTTAATATATGTCTTAGATCACATTGTTGCATTTTATCATTCAGACAAGCTACTGTCAAATAAAACGGATAGGTTCAAGAGTTAAGTATGACAGTTGTGTTATTAAACTCCAATAGGCAACTAACATTTCTATATTATACATGTACATTTTCTTTTAGAAATTGTGTTAAGGAGTTATTACTTGTGTATTGTATATTTTTTTCCCTACGATAAATTTAACTTTCGATAATGTTTAAACGCAAAACTTCACTTCATGAATAATAATTTCCCTTTTGTATTACAGAAGCTGTATGTTATTTATGATAATATCACTGAAGATCGAGTAAATGAACAAAATAGGTAAAAAAAAAAACAATATGTTCATTAACTGGCATCTAAGTTCCAATGTATTTAAGCCTTTTTCACCTTCACTAGACTGGAAAGAAACGTAATAAAAAACTTAAAACAAATGCTCCATTAAAAACTTTTTGTTAAGTTTTTTTATGCGGATTTTTGAAAAAAAAAAATGTCTTTCTCCCATCCCATTTAATTCCACTCAGTTTTCCGAAATTAACAAACGGGACTTTTTCTTGAATTTTTTTTATAAATGGCCATTAAAAAAAACTAATTTTTTTTAATGTTCTTTAAAAAAGAAAAAAAAAATTTTTGTTGTGAGTGGAAATTTTCGAAACAGACTGTTGAATTAGGTGGCATGGAAAAATCTAAGGGAGCTTCAGTTTTTGGCTTTTCTCGAATAAAGTTGTAAAGCAGGAGAAAAAAAAAAATTCTCTTTATACAGCATCTGTGGAACACTAAATAATTTTTTTTTTTCATTCGGACATAAAACGAAAAAAAAAAATTGCATTTTTTACTGTGGAATTAAAGGATATTTTCTAAAAAAAAAATATCCTAAGCTCTTCTCTTTTGACATGTACTTTTGTTTTCCACAAACTTTTTATTTCCTGAAATGCTAAAGGGAAATTCAAAGATTCTAATACTTAATTTTAGGTTATTACTATTACACATGAATAAAATTTTTTATTAGAGAGAAAAAAAATCATATTCTCTCTTAGGAATATATGTTGTAAAACAATCATTAAGAATTTCTAAGTAATTTCAGATAACATTTTCGAAATATTTATTTGTAATAAATTACTTATATTTATTACCATATGAAATAATTCATTATGAGGCTTGTTACGGGTACCAAAATAAAAGCAAAATCCAAATTTTATAATTATTTTAAATAATAATTTTCATTTCAAACAATTAAAGCAATTACTTAAATAAAAATGTTTGAATAAATATTTATCTATATTTAGTTAGTCTAATTTACAAAAGTAATAGATATTTACAGCTATAAAACAAGCAATTAATATTGACATATGAAAACTTAATAACATTTTTCATCAAATTTCATTTTGGGACAAGTAATTTGTAGTAATAACATGCCATTTCAAAAATTGTGTGTTCTTATTTATTACGGATAATATCTACCAACTCATATTGTTTCAATGAAAATAATAATCTCACATGAAATAATATTAGGAATCATTTATTTATTAGAAGTTAATAAATAAATTTATTAACTTCTTATTATAAATTAAAATTAAATAAAATTATAAATTAAATTATTATTATAAATTATTATAAATTACTTATTAATTAAATAAAAAGTATTAAATAAATTTAATACTTTTTATTTGTTATCAAATAAATGAAAAAATGCTCTTCAATATACCTTTATATTGCAATATTTTTACTCTTTATTAAACTGATGTAGTCGTAAGGTTTTTTTTAAACTGGTTTTTCTGTTAAACTTAAGTTTATAAATAATTACAGGATTGCAAATTTTTCATTGAAAATAAGAGTTTGGGAATTAATATAATCCTGTTATTCTAGAAATTTTCATCATGTATGCGGCTACGAAACTGAATATCTTAAGAATTTTCTAATAATTTTTTTATGAGTTTACCATTTCTTTTATCAAAAGAAGTATACGAGAAAAATAGAGTTACATAAATGAATATGCAAAAATATTCAAACAATGAAACACTTATTAATTATTATTATTATTTTATTGTATTATTTTAATTATTATTATTCTACTTATTATTATATTTTTAATTATCAATAAGCTGATGTTGTTATAATCAATAAAATAATCAAGTATTATAAGTTAAAATAACATTAAGTCCTTAATATAATTACACATGTAGGTTATGTAATATTTCAGCGACAAAGACATTTTGTTTCGAAATATTACGTAAAAATAATGTTATTGTTTATACATTATTTTAATTCAAAGAGTATTTATCCTTGGCGACATATTTTTAATCTCTCCACACACACAGTATTTCATTTTTAATTTTATATAACTCAGAATTCTTTCATTCAAATTTCATACAAATAAGTATTTTTATTTTGTCAAAGTTTAAAATCATGTATTTACATATAACAAAAATGGTAAAAAACGTAATGAATTATGTAATTAATTTGTGTAATAGAATATATGTTCGAAAAAAATTCAGGAAAAATGCTTTTTAGAATGTTATTGAGAGTTTTTTTTTAAAAGTAGATTAACTGGTTTTATTTTCATATTCTCGCTAGTAAGAATTTTTTTAAAATTATATTTTAACTATTTAATGAGTTTTGAATGAGAAAATTATGATTGAAAATTATTTCAGCTGTTTTAAAATTTTATTAAAAAAAATCTTGTGAAAAAAAAATGATGTTACTTCCATAAACTGACGTTGAAAAGTTTTCAGTTTTCTAAGTTTAAAATAATTTTTCACAAATATATATACAGTCCCCACCATTATTTATCTATAAATTGAGCACGGGACAGCAAACATTTCTCATTCTTATTTTAGTAAGCGCTCAAATTGGATAAAAATTATGCAACCGTAAAAAGTCATTGTTCACAATTTTGATGCAAAGAGAAGTTTTTGCCCGAAATAAATTAAAGATTTTACCCCTCAGGGTTTCTCTTCTTTTTTTTTCCTTTGAGTTTCTGGAAGCCATTCTCCTAAAAACATCGTACGTAAGTTTGAAAGACTAAGCATTGCAATTTGATTGAATGAACAGTCAAAATTAAATGAAGTTGAAGTGTTTAGATTCAACAATTTTTCGAAAAAGTTTGCTTGGAAAAAAAAACTTATGAAAGCAATCAAATATAGAACGGTAAAAATAAATTAAGCGTTACTTTTTTCTGATTTTATTAGAAAAGACTAATTGAATGTTTCGAAAAACCACAGTATGAATTTGTTTTACTTTAAAAGACCTATTCTATAATTTTCAAGGAAAAAATTATTTGTTCTTTAGCCAATTTGGCTTCACATTTATGAATATTTCTCACTTATTTTAAACTGTTTTACATTAAATAAATTGCTTCTCGGGAAATGTTTTTGTCTGATTATTTAACAGCTTTTGATTGCCTTGGAAATGTTTTATTGTGTACTGAAATTATTAACTGTTAAAATTGAAAAACATTGTTGATTTAAGAACAAAAATTGTCTAAAACAAGCTTAATTCCTAATTAAATTAATAAAAAACTTTTGTTTGTCTGTAAAAAATAACAATGATTTATATCTATTGTTAAACCTTTTAATTGGGAAACAAATACTTTAAAAAGGAGAAACATATAAGAAAAATTAATGAAATTACAAAATTAAAGAATTCCTAAAATACATAGAAGCAAAACTTTATACATATATGTATAATTTTTCATTTTAAAGCCAAACACATTCTGTTTAACTAACGATGAATGTAATTCATTAGCGTTCAAGTATGAAAAATTTGGGGTGATTTTGCAGACGGAGATCTTAACAAATGATAATTATTCAAAACCGAAAAAATAGAATGGTAAATGTTTCGAAATAAAAAAAATTGGTTTATTATTTTATATATTTAAATTAAATGTTTCCCTCAGTTAGAAACATTTATGTATTTTGTAATAATGGCGCTGATTAAACGATAAATACTTTTAAAGATATTAAAAGTATGCTTACTGAAACTGAAGAATTAATAAGCATATATATATATATATATATATATATATATATATATATATATATATATATATATATATATATATATATATATATATATATATATATATATATATATATATATATATATATATATATATATATATATATATATATATATATATATATATATATATATATAATATTACTGACAAATTTTTCTTCTTTAGAAATAAGTATTAAATACAGTTTTAACATAAAAGCATTAACTTTAGTTTATGAATGCAAATACCATTTATATGTATTTTTCTTTCACAGCAATTGGAAAAATATTTTATTTTAACACTTCTTCTAAACTAAGTCCAAAAGAAATACTTAAGTTTAGAAAACTGAAGTATTTTTTTTGGAGTCAACATTATGCGCAAGAGTAACCTCATTTGCGGTTAGTTACCGCAAAGCATTATAATTTTTTATTACATATTTACAGTGTAATAAATTACAAATTTACTTTAATTTATAAAACTGTAACATATCTGGCTCTAATCTATGACAAAGTGAAATTAAATTTTCAAATATGTAATTTTAGATGCAGCACTATATAAAGAACAAAAACCAAACATATTACTTCATTCAAAAATTCTTATTTTGCCATGTTAATTAAATAAAATATGACAGTTCTCATTTTTTTTCAAATGCTTTATTATTCGTCGGGAAATTTTCATACATCTGCTCTTAACGCAAATGGTATTTTAGTGCCAAATACATGTTTTTCTGTAAAAAAAAAAAAAAAAAAATAAAAAAAAAATAAAAGAGTCTTAAATTAACAGCGAACTTATTTTTAAGTTACGTTCTTAACATAAGTACTAAGTTTTGTACTTCTCTTCTTGAAAGATCATTCAGGGTAATTCAAAAGTGTTCGTTTAGATAAAAATAGCATACATTTGTTTACAAGTCCACGTTAACACAGTTCTGACATAAGTTAAAAGCATCAATTCTTTGGTTAAACTTCCTGTGCTGGATTTCAAAAAGTAACATAGATTTTTGAGCTAAAAGCAATCTTTCTTCAACATCTATCGTTCTCTCTACCATATTGTTAAACTGATTTTTGAGCATGTATAACCTACATCATTTCAGAAATGATAAGGTAAATATGCCTTGACATTTGACCTCAAGACCAAAAAAATTCGTTTCCGTTCTAGAATCTCTAAGTTACCATAAGAAATACACAATTTTAAAACATGCTTTCTATATTTTCTACTTGAAGAACTTTAAATCATGGTTTGCCTAATATATATATATATATATATATATATATATATATATATATATATATATATATATATATTATATACTTATAATTGAGATGTGTTTGTTATTTGTCACAAAATAAAATTAAAATACAAATTTTATAATTTTGGTTTTTAAAAATAATTTTGTTCTTTTAAAATGTTAGGCAAAAATTGATGCATATAATCTTTTATATGTGAAACGTTCAAGGCTAACTGTTGTAAATAATTGACTGTTTTGTTACTATGTTATTTCAAACTTTGTAATAATATCTTACGAAAATGAAGAGGGTTCGATCTGATAAACATTTTTTATTAAATTCATATCAATTTTTGATATTATTCTTACAAGTATTAAAAAACAAGTTAAAATAATTCAGAAATTATATTCTACTACAGTATTTTTTTTATTAGTTTTCTAGTTCTAGCAAAGAAATATATGATTGATCGTTGTAGTTTCCTTCATAACCAAAATTTTTTCCATAATCCACTTATTTAAATTCTTAATCTGCTTTGAAGATCAATATTTTTGTAATGTTTCGGAAATTAGAAGTATTGTTTCAAATCTAAGTTTTAACATAAATCTGTGAAGGGGAACTGTTTAAGCGACATCATAAGATTCGATTTTTTTCAGTTTGGATTTTAAAAACTTGTAATTATCTACTCTAGATGACTTCAAAATTTTTTTTGGAAAATAAATACATTTATTTTAATAAATTTCTATAAGAGGGAATTTTTAGGAAAATGTTTTTATAATCTTTCCATATATATATATATATATATATATATATATATATATATATAAAGAAACATCAAACTCGTAT
The DNA here is from genome assembly GCA_030067965.1 of Latrodectus elegans. Classification (NCBI taxonomy): domain Eukaryota; kingdom Metazoa; phylum Arthropoda; class Arachnida; order Araneae; family Theridiidae; genus Latrodectus; species Latrodectus elegans. The sequence continues at coordinate 37,132,828 of CM057821.1, read as the reverse complement.
AAAATTTTAAGTTCAGTTTCTTAATTTTGATTTTGAAAAAAAAAAAAAAAAAAAAAACAAGTTGAAGCGTTCTATACTAAGTGATATCCAGATATTTTTGATTTTTTTAGAATAAATTAAAATATTTTTTTCGATTTATTATTTATTTATATTTTAATTTATTATTAATTTTCCTTTGTATAATAATCAAGCGCATTACAATTATGTATAAATTTACAAGTCACTTTTAAAATTACGTTTTCATTAATCCAATTTTCATTATATATTTTACGATCTCTCTCCATAATTCTATTTTTTCTTAATAAATTTATTTCCCTAAAGATGTTACTTTACATTTTGTAAGACAAGCCTCAATGTAAATATTTTCATATTTCATAATTTTGTAATTAATGATTACTAATATATTAATGATTTGGAAAAAAATTGTGCGAGATTTTAAAAGAAAACAATGATAGTTTAATAGTAAGAATCAAAAATTAATTAATTAATTAATTAATTAATTAAAATACAGAGAATTGCAACTAGTCATAAGATTTCTTTAATTAAAAAGACTATTGTGAAATTTAAACATATTCCAAGTGCTTTTGAAAAGAAGATAATATTTTCAATGAAATTAAATCGGTAAATCTGTTTTTATTCATCTCTTTTTAATTATAACATTTACAAACTATTTTATATAAATATAATATTTAAAAAGAATATTTGAAAAATATGAATACTTTGAAAAAAGCATACATTTCGATTCAAATTAGTAGTGTATTCATTGTGCATTTTAGTTTTTGTTAGATATTTTCAATCAAAAATTATTAGTAGAAAATCGCTTATAGATCCTTCACTGAAATATTGGAATTGTATAGCACTAATTGTGATTGACTCTTCAAATAAATATTTCTAGATTATTATGCTGTAGATGAATGTACATCAAATCATATACATTTTCTTCTTATCTGGTGCATTAGTAAACCAGGACATAAAATTTGTGATATTTTATTATCTAATATTTTTTTGATCTAAAATTTTATAACAAGGTCACATGCTTTGATATTTCTAATTAAACAAATAAGTAAATTTCTAAAAGGAAATATGGATAAATTATGTTCTAGAATGAATAAAGTAGAAACAAAAATGGTGTAGCTTCTACTTAAAAATAAAATCACGTAAAAGAGAAAATGTCTCGATAAATTTCGAAAAAATTACATTTGAGTAAAATATCATACTTTATATGGAAAACAGTCAAAATGGCCAATAAAATAGTTTTTATAGATAATACAGATATGCTTTGTTATGGTTATTTTTTCGCTTCTGAATATTTCAAAAGTTTTTAAGTAAATTTTCTTTTTTCGCCTTTAAAATTATATTACTACACACAAAAATATCCAGCAAAATTTTAATTCAAATTTTGAGAAATATATAAAATTTTTAAAAGATTGAATATACAAAAATAAAACTTTATATTTTATTATCTATTTTATAAGTTCTACCATGAATTAATAATTAAAGCCAAATAACAATAAATAGAAATAACTTTCATTAAAGATTGTTTTTTCAGCTAATCATTTAATTTTCATGTAAGGAAGAGGTTTATATGTCCTAAATTTTATGTATTTAATTAAAATTTTGTTTATAAATTTATATTTTATTCTGTGTGTTGATAATATTTTATAGTTTACTTGAAATATTTTAAGTATAAATGTTTTCTCTTTCAGGAGAATCACTTTTTTTTAATTGATATAAGTATATCCTCAACTTTGGAAGATTTTTTAAGTTTAAGAATTGACTGTTTGATGATTAATACAGTAAAAATTTTAACCAGATAAAAGTAAAATAATTTCTATTTTATTTAGTAAATATACATAAAATTATATTTAATCATTTACGGAATGATAATAATCTAATGTACAGTTTTTTTTATTATGAAAAGTTATAAATAAATCTCATATTTTAGAATCGCTTGAATATAATGTTGACTATTAGATACACAACCTCAATTTATAACTTATCAATCTCAATTTCGAAATTCTAATATTTACAGGTATGGAAATAATTTATAAAGTGATTCTGATATTATAACTAAATATTATATGTATCTTCTATATGATCTGAATACTTAGTAATAAACATTTATGAAAGCCTGAATACCCTTCTGCTTTTATTGCACAGCATATTATATGAGTTTCCTACCTGATACTTCTAAACCAGTTTACTTAGAAACTCTTCAAAAACAATACACCAAAAATTTAATGAGTAAATATTTTAGTTTTTTTTTAATAAAAGCCCTTCATAGTATATTTATAAATTTCTAGAATGATTTATTATTAATTTCTATCAGTGGCATTTCAAAGTAATTTAGATGTAACTATTTATATGAATAGAAGTAAACATCATGAGATTCTTTAAACTTTTTACAACGCGTTTGCTCTAACTACTAGCAGCAATCATTATATTAATCAACAAATTATAATAACTTGAATCTGGATCTATTTGCAAATCTAATTCCATCTTCATAGATACCAAAGATAACAGACCTGATGTCCGATCTGTCTCATTTCAAAATGCCTCTCCCAAACCAATTTAAGCAGATGGTGCAGTGTTCTATTCATTATCGCAAATAGTTCCGATTGGGCCTTCTTCGCCCAAATTTCTAATGCCAACAATGGCTCATAACAAGGACTAGACGAAATCTCGCATTGTTTACATTACATCTGCGTGCGTTTCTCATAACGCGGAGATGACACCGTTCTCTGCAGAACGTCGAATCAGTTTGATACATATTCCAGTCCCCTTCCCTTTCCCTCTCTTTGCATTCTATTGTACATTTTCCGAGCCTCCGATATGTGTGCAGTAAACGGCAGTAGAACTCAGAGTCAACAGTCCGTTGAATCTGTGTGCACACGGGGCCTGCGAACACCTGAGCCTGGCGTATCCGGTATGGGAATGATTCCGGTACCGCCCGCCACACTCCCGTTGTACCATGATTTTGTAGAATGCAAGGAGAAAGGGATCACTGAATATATTTAAAATATCCGGTGAAATTGAGTGCATAGCACTACGAATATAGCATTTTGCTCATGAGCTGAAAACTGTTTATTTACATAAATCGGAAAAACATAGATCACAAAATAAACCTATAAAAAATTATTTAAAAAAGTATTTATCATTTAAACTTTAAACTAAAATTCATGTCAAGAGCTAAAACTTTATGAAATTTTACTGAGAATAAATAATATAATAAATGTATACAAATAATTTTTTCATATATATAATGAGAAAAATTAGGTTGTAGAAAAAGTTTTGTCGTAAATTGTATTAAATATTGTGGAGCTTTATAATTCTCTAATAAGAGTGTGTACTACAAATTATATGAAATATTATTTGTAACTTTTTAGACAAAGTTAAGATGGTGCTTTTTTTTAATTTGCTAAACAGAAAATTTATTGTATTTATAAATCTCATGTAGAAATTTTATGTTAAGAAAGAGATTTAAAAGAAATATATATTAATTTAAGTACGGTGAAACTTTTGTGCAAATCAATTTAGTTGAAGCTTGAGTAATTTTCACAAAGAAAGGAATTTCCACATTTAGTAAATATTTGCTATGTATGTATAAATGCTTTAGTAATAAAATATCAAAAAATAAAAATTGCTGAATAAAAGATTGGTTAAAGAAGATATAATAAATAGTTTTACACTTTTCTGTACTTGAATATTTTTCTAATTTTAAGCAGCGTATATAAATTATGTTCAATATTCAAATCACAATTATTTTTCTTGAAAATGTTCTTTATTGTTTTAATGAACTCTGCTTTAATATTTACAAATGCATGATTTAAAAACATGATTTTTTTCACTTAAAATTATAAAATAATGTATTTGCAAACAAAATTACTAAAACTCAGGATTTTGTTTAAAAACTTCTAATGATACAACTTAATACAGTTTATAATTTTTTGTGATTTATTTCATGCTTTTTAATATCTGACAAGCATTTTCAAAATTTAATATTTACTATTTCAAGTTTTATTAGAAATTCTCTAGACAATGTATGTAAAAAATTAAAGTTTGTCATACATATTTTAAAAATTTGTGAAATCATAAAACTTTGAAACCAAACTAATAAAATAAAAGTTAATTTTTCTTATGAATGAGAATTAAAAATTAATACATTTGCAACAGCAGTAATAAATTTTTAACAATTTTTTTATGTATGTTTTTCCGTACTAATTATAGAATACTTTTAGTAACAGAAACATTATTTTTAATTTATTAGCCCAGCAATACATTTGCTGTACAGGCACTAGAAACAATTGTTTTTATTTACAAAATTAATTAATTTTTTAACGTTTTGTTGATAAATTCTAAGTTAATATATCTTTAAGATACCATTATGAGTTTGCTAAGGACAAATTTTTATTGCTTCCGAATGTGAAATAGTTTTTGTTAGAAATATATCTTTTGTTTAAAATAATGCAAAATCACATAATGGTTATATTTTTTTCAAAACAATAATAAATAAGTGTATTTCTTTCCTCTTTTGACAATAAATCTAATCGTAAATATTACCAGGTAACAATTATATAACTTTGTCAAATTAAATACCAGAATATTACTAGAAATCAAATATATAAAAAAAATTGAATAATATTTTCGTACGAGATTTCTTATTTAAAGGATATGACCAAGAATAGAATAGGGGCTTGTTGATTGCTTTTATTAAAACTTAAAGACTTAAAACTTTTTTTTTGGTTATATGTGCTTGGTTGTTCTAAAATGTCTATTCACTAACTAGAACTAATAATGTTTATATGCACATATAGTATTTATTCATAAGGCTTTGTTTCCATTCTAATGTGTGACGCGAATGTGATATGAAGAAGAATATATCATCTAATGTACTGATTTCATGAATAAATCAGGATTAAAATTTAATAATAAGACATGATGACAGTAAAAGAAACTTGAGATCTTAATCTATTATATTTATTTAGTATAAATCCATGTTTTTCTATATCAACATACACAAGATTTTAAAAATTAAGTTACACTTTTGTGTCATTTTAAAATTGTAACAAATACAAATCCATGAATCAGAAAATTCATTTTGAATGATACCAATTAAATAATTGAAATTCCTACTAATGTGCTCAAATTACTAATGCATTGTTTGCAATATCTCGCAAAAGTAATTTCTAAACGTTATCATGTAAATTATATTTTTATAAATGACTATCTGTCTTAAATATTTTGATTTATCATCACCTCTGTTTAATATCTCAGAAGTTTCAGCTTTAAAAGTTAAGGAGTCACTTGTTTTTCCGAATAAATGTCTATATTTTTAATATCCTTAAAATTAATAAAATATTTTCATAGAACATTTCTGTATTTTAAAATCTGTAGTAATTTAGTAGGTTAGTTTATAAGGTTAGAAAAGGAGAAAATGCGCGTAAGGAAATATAAACTATTGCTGTAAAATTGTATCATTTATTTTCCAGCGTAATTTCTTTTTTGATAAATTGTTAACGTAATTAATAGCTATTTTTTATTCGTTATAAATACAAACAATTGAACAAAGAATTTCTATTTTTATTGATGTGATAACATTATTAAATGTCAAATTGGTAATCAGATTTAAAATTAAGTTTTTACAAGATGTTTAGTTGTGGAATATATCAACTAATGATGGTGCAGATGTTGAAAAAATAATGTCATTGATATTATTTTCAGCTTAACTACTTATGGAATAATATAGTTAATTATATTTTTATTTCAGTTTTACTTACAATATCTTAGATGAAAAAGTGAGAATAGAAAACATGTAAACCACAAAATTTTACAGTGAGAAGTTTACATCATTTATCATTTCAAGTATACAGATGTAAGTAGGAAAATGTTGTAACATTAAATAGTTATCATTCCTATATATATATATATATATATATATATATATATATATATATATATATATATATATATATATATATATATATATATATATATATATATATATATATATATATATATATATATATATATATATATATATATATATATATATATATATATATATATATATATATATATATGTATTACATCATCTACTACTAAATGCATATGAATACAAATATTTCATGCGAAATTCAAAATGATATCAGTTAAATTGTAAGGTACAGTTTTTAAAAGTCAATCAATTAAAACTTTTATATTGATAATTTATCGTGAATTTTCTAGGTTTTGTGGACATATATACCATGAATCGTACATCTGTTCTTTCCAAGAACTTATGGAAAAAGGCTGGTGACTGCTCTCTGGATGTCAGACTTGTCTTTAACCCTATAACCTGCCCTTCAACTAGTAAATGAAAAGAGTACATATTGTCATTCACTGTGAAAACTTCACCCACGCTTGGTGGACCTTCCTATGGAGCGTTCGACAGTGAGGCCTTTTACAAGGTTTGCCCGGGCCATACAGGTCCCACTTTTGAAAGAGGGGAAGTCCTGGTGGGTTACTGAGGAGGACAGTCGGTGGAGGGAGGTCGAGCCTGTATCTCTGGTGCGGGAACGAAGCGCAATTTAATTACTTGCTCTTCAACGTTTGCAAATTTGAGCTGGAGACAAATTCGATTTGTGTCTTCTTTGACGTTCTGCTGCTTTCGATAGACGGGTATAAAGATGCAAGTGGAGGGATCGAGTGAAAGAGAGTGTAATGAGGCTGTGCGACGCAAGAGATGATCTTGGGACTGTAGAGCGTAGCTGCAAAAGTCCACAATGTAACATTTGGATGGCATGAGGAGGATAAAAAAAAAGACATGAGAAGGATAAAATAATACTATCAACTGTGTCCCAAAATAAAAAACGTGATTGCAGCATTTGCACAATAATTCTTAACTCTAGTATTGTGATAAATATGTAAGTTTCTGTTAAAAAATAGTTCTGGAAAAGTTGTAGATAACTTTTTTTGTGGCAGAAAAAAAATATAAATAAATATCGCAAATACCAAGTTCGATTTCAGTTCTGCAGTCTCCACCATATTAACTTAAAATTATTTTTTGGCAATTACATGATTTTAGGAAATTTACGATAGCAGAAATATTTCTCATTTTATTTTCACGTTTATAAGTACCACAGGAATTCACATTAGAGATGATAAAACTAATAATAGAAGATCAAAATACCTATATTTATGTTAAGTTCAGTTGAAATAAAGATGGATATTAGCTAATGAAATGATTTTGAAATAAAAGAAGATCGTAAATTGTAAATCAGATTTAGGACATATTTTTTAATAGTTTAAGTGCGAAAAAGCTTTAATTATAAAAAATAACAATGCATGCAAGATACGTTAGCAACAGAACACGGAGACATCATATGAGATATGGATTCTTCGTTATATTAATTATACAACTTATTCTTCACTCACGAGTTTAACATAGACTTTTTAACGCAATTGAGAAAATGGAAACTGCGTCCACATTTACCATTTCACTACTTTTTTCTCAAGTCAGTAACTATAATTTTATTAATTCCGAGTAAGCAGGTGGTGGGTTTACCTTTGAACATTCTGAGTTGACTTTGAACATATCATGTTTGATGATGGTTTTAATTACCAAATGTGTATGCGCAAAAGTGTTTAAGAAAATTTGAATTGCTTATAGTTTATTATTATTTAATTTTATCAGACGTTATTTTTAAATAAGTAAAAACAAATGCGGTTTACATTACAATGTTTAAATATAAATATAATACCAATTAAAATAAGGTCTCTCTTTATATACTACATAATTGTAAAGGGGAATATTAATGTTTTAAATTACGGATAAAAATAGGAGTTTTTCTTAAATTCAGCTTAAAATGATTTTTTGAAACTGACTTTGATTATTTATATTTCAAATCTGACAATCACATTAAAAAACTCTGCATTTAGTGAAGTCTGGAACACACACATAGATGAGGATGTGTGGTGCATGTATAACAATCTTACATATCAAATAAGTTAACTTATTTATTTGACATATAAGTGATGAACAGCCTTTTTCACAGCGAAAAGTAATACTCGATCCCAGCCGTTGCACAACAACAGGAGTTGAATGCTATATTTTTGCTTCTGCGCATGCGTATCTGTCGAAGAAGTTGTTGGCAGTTTTCTCGGTTTCTTCCCTTGGTATAATTAAATACGGCCCACTCTTTATAAAAAGCTGAATCAATTTACATTATATTTATTAATACGTTTTACAACAGTCATAAGTTGTTGTGATATACAATACGTGGTGTCAGTATTACACTTCTTATGGTTTACTGCTAGGATTGACTTTTCTTATTAGTGACTCCCAGTTTTAATCCCATCTATTACTGAAAAAATAGAAGATGACGGGTCTTGTATTTTCGCCTTCTGCATGAATATCTGCTAGAATAAATGCTTATTAATTTTTCAAATTTTCTAACTTGAAAAGGTGTCACAAACTTAGATGTTTCCATGACATGCGTTCTTCTTAGCTTCAAATAGGCACTTGAAAGACTGACTTGGAAATTAAAGGCTGATTCTACAATCTCTACATATATGAAATGTAAAAACAATTAAAAAGTATTTACGGATTAAAAAATGAAGGTCTAAAACTTTGTTGAATTTATAGTTACCAATTCTTGTTCTTTTTCTCAATGTTTTTATTTGAAATCAGCTATTAATCCATTAAGTTGATTTTAAATATATCCACTTATTTTAATACTTTACACATTGCTCATTTATAATTTTTAAATTTGCAATAAATATCTTTAATATATATTTCAATAATATTTTCTCATTTTAATTACTTAGAATACTTATATATTACCGAATAGTTACTTTTTAAATTACTTAATATCATTAACATAATGTTAAATCATATTCAATGTCTTAATACTTTAAACTGTTTACAATGCTGAATAGTTACGCATTAAATAAAATAGTATCTGAAATCAGAGATCAATCTGCAAAATTGATTTCAATCATATCGTTTCGTTTTAAAACTTTTAATTATTTATTTTATTAAATAGAATTAAGTTTTAAATCAATTGGTACTGAAAATATCTTTTTGTAAACAATATGATAAATAGAAGCATAATTGATAGTGAAATTATACTATACGATATAAATTCACAAAGTATAATTTATTAAATTTTTATGTGACTTATACTCAATTAAAAATATATAATTAAGAAATCTTAAAAGATTTGAAAAGGATAGAGGATAGATGTATAGTTTTTTAAGTAAAATCCGGATTATTTTCCTTTTACAAAATTCTACATTGGAAAATATCTAATTTCTAATTATTTTTTTTAATTAATAAAAATAACCTTACTAATTCTTATTTTCAATTTAATTCCTGTTTTTATACTTAATATTTTATTGAAATTTAAAATCATAAAGTTTTAATTTTTTTTTTTTAAATTAAGAAACAAATTGAAGTAGTGGATCCTCTAGTTGTGCCATCTATCGGAGGATCTGAAGGGCAAAGCCATAGTTTCATCTTCATGGTGCTGTTTAAACGAAAGACGCACCCTACTGACTTAAATTCGTAAAGCCAAGACATAAAGAGCTTGGCTTGTCCAAGTGTCATAAGTAACAACAATATTATGGTGAAATTCTGACAAATGAAAATAAATTATAATTCGAGAATTTTATTTTCAAATTTCGAGAATTTTATTTTCAAATTTCGAGAATTTTATTTGTCAAAATAGAAATCAGATTCTCATATAGATGACTATCATCAATATAATAAATAGCTTATGTTATTTTTAATATAAATAAATATTTTTAACAAAATAAAAAATTGGTATTTTACATTGCATTTTAAGTGCTTAAAAGATGCAGAAAAACAGTCTGTAAAAGTGTTTTTAATTATTTTTCCATTTTAGAAGAGAAATTTGAAAGAATATTATCGGATAGATATTTCTTTGATGTTCTTAAAAAATTTCTTGCACATAATTTTGATAACAAAAACATGAAATATTAAGAAAATGTTAATGGAAAATGATATTTTGAATGGGTTACTAATAAAGAATTATGTAAGAGCCGCATAGAATAAAGTAATAAAATAGTTCATTTATTCATTTACAAATTAATACAAATTAAAATATCTTTATTTCTATATTTCTAAATACATATGAATATTTGGATTCATATAGCTTCGATTGAAAAGAGTCTACGATTATTATAATTAAATTTTATTTCATTCTTTTTTTAATTATATATATATATAATTCACTATATATCAATATTAATATAGGATATAAAATTAGCAGTTAAAAATTTATTTCATGGGAGAAGTTAGATTCTTAACTGGTGGATTGAAAATAGAATAAAAATGTTGATCAATCTGAATAATTTAAATTAAAATTATAATGAAGTGTTTAAGTATGTATTTGTGTGTAATAAACTGTTTTGTATTTTGCTTGATATCGATAGTCATGGCATGGGTGGGAATTTTGGTGAAGGGTGGGAATTGTCTGGTAGGAGTGTAAAAATGGTGCTAAAAATGTAATATGAAATGTAAAGTAATATTTGTATAAAATGTTAGAAAATGAACACACAAGTTATTCGATTTTTATTTTCAAATACATATTTCTGTGAGAACTTTTTTTCCCTTAAATGCTGGGTATCAATATGCTGTTGGTAATAGGCATGTCTTGTTTAAATAAAATAAATTTTCTTAAAAATATATAATTATGGTTTTTAAACGTATTTTGCATTTATATTTGAATCATTATATATTTTTTAGACTGATAAGACAAATGGGACAAATTAATAGTACTTGTTTGGGTGCTAGGAGTACAAAATCGCTGCAAAGGAAATATCCTGACACAATTGCCCATTCCATTTTCTGTATCAGCCAGACACTCCAGAGGAGTGAGCAAACACCACTGGGTTGTATTAAAGCGATCTGCAAACAGGATGGTCATTTCACACTTCAACCTTGAAGATGTCAAACTTGGCGCCAAGCGACGGAGTGAAACCTTCTACAAACATTTTCTTCTCTCAATGCACCCTGGCTGTATGAAAGATATGAAGTGGGGTGGGGGTGGGGGAGAGACAAAACTTTTTGAAGTTGAAGAATAACAACAATAAGTAAAGCAAATACAATGCGTTTTCGTCACACTCTTTGCTGAACCTTTTTTGACGAGTTCTTGGAATAAGGTTCGATAAATAGCCATGATAACTGCTAAAAGAAATACCTATTGCAGTTAAAATATGACTCTATATGTGGTGGATATATGTTGTATTCACCAGAAAGCTATTAAGATGGATATTTTAAAATATTTAAGGATAATAATTTCTAAATGAAAACTACATATTTGACATTTAAAATTGGTTTGATCATGTAAGACATTATACAAATGATATTAGAGATGTGACTTTTTTATTTTATCTTTTCATTTTCCTTTTGAGTCATTTAAAAGCAAAAATGGTTAAATCCATTTTTAATATTTTCTAATTATTTTAAAATTTAAAATAATAAATATGGTCTTTTTAAATTTGCTAATTGAAAAAAAATTAATGAGGTTTTTTTTTTATTAATTGAAGAATTCTTTCGTTGTAGATTATAATCCCTTAGACAAAAGAATTTATTTACTTTTTAATTTAAAAATATGTTAATGTATTGAAAAGATTGATCTTATTTTAATTTTTGCTATTTAGACTTAATCACGTTGAATTTTTAGGGACTTGTTTGTAAGAAACAGTTGAAATATTTGTTTGATTTTGAAATTTTTACCGGGTTGTATGCGTTATTGAATAGATAAAAACACATAAATATTAACTGATTTAAATATGCATACATTCAAACACACACACTCGCACGCACGCACCTACACACACACATGTATATTATATATATATTAATAAATAATAAAATGTTTGAATGTAATGTGTAAAATATTACAAAAATTAATTATTTAATAACTTATCTCATTTCTGTTTTAAATATGTTTTATATATGATACTGTCATAAAAAATTAGTGCTTTGTATCTGTTTGTTGTATTTACAAAATATGAATTACGTTAATGAATTCAACAAACATTTTATGTAATTATTATTTTGTCAGTTTCAAAATTTTTAAAATTATTCTTAATAAAAATACATTTTTGTATTTCTACTAAGAGCAGTTTTTAATCGCCAATTATTTCAACATGCATTTAAAAGTTACTGTATTTGTAATAATCTAAAAATTCTATTAGATTTTTTTCTTTTAACACTTTTTATATTTACATACTATAATACATGTTTTATTATCAAAAATATTTTTAAATTATACTTATTTAAAATTTGTTATCTTTTATTTATTCAAAAAAAAGAAGCTCATTATGGGTAAGTGTTGAAAATATATTTAACAATTTATATATTACAAATATAAATTACAAATAATTTTTCTTAAAGTAAATCCTATATTTAAATTTATTATGATGTTTATAACTTTAATTTCTAATTTGAAGAGGTACTTTTGCAGGGTAGTTACAGATAAAAAAGATATTACAATTAAAATAAAATGGTGCCATAGTCATTTTTTATTTACATATGATTATATAAGACGAATATAAAATTTTATGAACAAAAATATTTATATCACAATTTATTTTATAAAGGATATTTTTCTTTCAGATTACCCTGATTATGAATATTCTGCACTGGAGAGCTATCCGTTGACTCTTGTGGAAACTCAGTTGAAAGTTGTCTTTTTCAAATAAAAAAAATCATGATTGATTCAGTTAAATATTTTTAAGGTAAATTTGATTCGAAGAAATGTTTAAAAAGTGCACATATGACGTTTTTCGATAATGCATTCATGTAATTATTGCAAAGTGAAATGTTAGAATATTTATTTTGATGTTTTCTGCTAATAAATTATTTTGATAAACTTTTAATAGTTTATTTCACAGATAAAATATGTAAGGATCAACATAATAAGGAAACTTTTAAAAACAAATAATTTATATTTTACATTACTTTTTAACCCAGGAATTTGACTGAAAATTATAATGAAAGGATATTTCACATCGAAGACATAATTAAAGTAAATATTTTGATATATTCTTCAACTTTGTGCTTTGTTTTGCATGAACACTTTTATCTTTTAATAAATACTTTTACTTTGTTTTAAGTAAAGAAAGGACTAAAGTAAGGAAATTTAGAAATCAAAAATATGAGAGCATTGTATTGTTTCAAAAATTAATAAAATATTAAAAATAATTTAATAAGATAATTCTTAATCTTATTTTAGTTAAAAAGCTAAGGAAACAGTTTTGCTAAAACACAAAAACTTATTGTTTAAGCGCTGTTTTATTAATCTCATACATTATGAATTTGGATTTAAAATAACTTCAAAGGCACAAACTAAAAATAATATTTAATTTAATAAATATAAAATAATTTTAACAACAGTTAAAATTTTTCCTTACATTTTGAAACCTCTCTGTGTATTTTTTTTAATAATTTAAGAGATATCTATTCTCTCAGAGCTTTTAAATAATTGTAATTTTGACTAAAATAATTAAAATTTCAAATGAATTGCATTCTTAAAAATCCCCTGTACAGAATAAACTTTGATATATATTTTCTGCATTATATGTATTTATAATTTTACTACTAATAAAATGGGCAATAGTTATAAATTTGGTTGAGAAGCTGTAGAACACATTTGATAAACCTTACTGTGCGATTGTAAGTTATGAAACAGAGAGAATTAAAAATACAAATCTATACTATAATGAAATGAATTTAAATTTATTATAAAAATTGGCAAACTATTAATTGAATTATGTTATTTTTTTCTTAATTAGTATATAAAAACTTTTAAAAAATATATTTAATTTATAAAATCCACTGTTAGGGTAAACATCATTTTTTCTTTTTAAAATTTCCTGCGTTTTATTGTGTTATTTTAAACTCTGTAGACAAATTTCGATTTTCTTTGCCAACTCAAGTGTTCATTTTCTTAAATGTATAAGACAAAATAACTTTCCTAATTTAAAATATTTGCATATGAATCAAAAAAATATTTTGATTATTATTCTTAAATGCGTAAGCGTTTTAAATAGAACTGTGGAAGCTGTTTGTATATTGCATTTGTAGTAAAAGATACGAAATAAAAAGTAGATGAAGAAACATATATCTAACTAAATAATTTTTAACTATCAATATGTCAAACCAAATGCATATTTTTGGAAAAATTCAATTTTTGGATAGGTAATGTGCAAACATTTTGAGGGGAAAAAGAGATAGAGTCTTTATATATTCAAGACAAAATGAAAAATTCCATAAGAAACGTAGTAAACTCCCTTTTCCATGAATACTTTTTCCTTTTCTTTTCTCATACTCCACTGCCAATTCATTTTGAATTGACATTCTATATAGCCCTTCTATTAGCAGTCCCTTCTTTTGGGTGTGCCATTAACGTTGTCACGTCGAGAATGAGTACACGGAGGGGGCAACAACAGGGGCGACGGGGCAGAAAATGAGCGAGGAGGGGTTTTAACAACACTTTTGACTAGATGCACAGATCCCCCCCCTTACATACAAGAGTATCTTCTTGAAAGCCTTTTTGGCCAAGAGTGGTTTCAGAAGTGTATGGTATAAAAAAAAAGAAGGAAAGAAAGATCTTGCTGAGATTGACAAGTCCTGGTTCCAAGTTTGACAGCTTCGGCGCTAAGGAGCTTTCAAGCTGGGCACGGGATGTTAAATTATAGGTCTTTAGACACCAACTTGCGACGTCTTCGTGTCTCCCTTATGCAGTGGTCAAGATGAGCGATGGCTTCTGGGTAACTTTTGGTATGCGTCGTCCCTCCCCAACTCATGGCTATACTTTTACGCTTGAATACCATTTGTCTGGATGCGTCTTTACAATGAACCAATAGCAATTGAGTGGAGTTTTGATGGGCAAATTACTGGGAACATTATGTTGAGGAGTTCTTCTTTACTCTTTCCGTTTTTATTGTATTGTATTTCTAGTTGCATCATTTGAGTTGGGAATTGTTATTTCTGTCACAGTTCTCAGAAACCACTCGCAGTTTTCTTGTCTAATATCCTTAAGTAGTGAGGAAAAGAGAAAACTTGTTGCATTTTGGAATGAGTAAGTAGTGAAATTGAGCTAGGAGGAAAAAAAAATAATATAAAACATTGCATCAAATATTTCTTTATTTTGCTTTTTATTTTCTTTTCTTTCTTTTTTTTTTTGGAAATACTTATTAATTGTTTGGTTTATTTATCGCTCAACCTTCATTTTTTTGCAAACGAGTACTAATTATATCGGGATCCATTATTGAAAGTGTAGTCTAAACACAATTACAAAACCCAAGCCCAAAATTGGATTCGAACCCACGAACTGTTGAACCGTAGGAAAAAGTGCTAACAATTTGCACTAGATCGGCTGTTATCAATTGAAGAAAAGAAAAATTTTATCTTAATTATCATACATATAGAGCTGTGTCTTCATTATCTTGCACATAAAGGTTATATATATATATTATCAGGCATATCAAATTCTTCACTTTCTATCACATCACCTATCGAATGAACAGTACAATACACTGTAAAATTTAATTTCCCACTCACACTAAAAATCTAAAGTTAATATTATCTTCTTAAAAATCCCGAATTAGGTTATCTCAAAAATGTTCATTTATTTAAAATTAAGAAGCTTGAAGATGTCTTAAAATACCAGTGGAAATAATTTGTTAAATAATTCAGGCCTTTGCACTTTTATATTCAAAAGTAACTTCGCATTTTGAAAAAAACTAATGAACATCAATTTAAAATTGTGAATTTTTAAAAATAAACTTTTGTTATAGTTTTCTGCTTCAAGTCTGCTGTAAAATAAAACAAAGCCTTGATTTAGTTTTGTAAGTGTAAAGAATATAATAGTTATATGCACTCTTTGTTTAATATTCCTAATTGGCTGATTTGTATGTTGCTTGGAGTTAATGTTTAAAGCATGAGGACCATTTAAATCGGAATAACAGTTAAAAATAGATTCAAGATTGTTACGAACATCCACACCCAAGATGGGAGTTTATCCCACTAACTACTGAAATCAAGACTAGAGATTTAAACTTTCGTCTGACAGCTCAGTGACTATGATTAATAAAAATAGTTTCTTTAACTATATAATTATGTAAACAAATATTTATAATAAATTGATATATTTATTTTTCAATGAAGTTACTATTCAATGAAGTTACTCATAATATAGTGAAAAATCATAATATAGTGAAAAAATCTCTTATATTATTGTAATATAAGAGATTTTTTCACCATTTCTTGTAGTTATTAAACGGGTCAATAATATCATATATTAAATCTACGCAATTAATTAAGCTAAAATTAAATGTTTCAACATATTATTATAACTAATCTTTTTGATGATATTAATTTATTAGAACATTTAGAAGTTTGTGCATCAGATTTGAAATTTTTCAAATAAAAAACAAAATAATTTCAAATATATTCTAATAGTTTTAAATTATCGTTATAAATAAATTATTGTTTTAAATTACTGCCATGTTATTATTGCTCAGTTTTCAAATTATTTGCACGGAATAATTTTGAAACATCTATATGGTGCATAATGATGCCTAATATAAATATATTCATGAGTTAATTTATTTTTAAATCATATGCGATTAAAAATGTAAACATATGCATATTGTAGTTTTTAATATTGAAAGGATTGTTTTATTTTTAATGTGTCACTTCTCATTTCTTTAATTTAATATTAAAATTATCTTTCAATTTCTCTATTTTATTAATGTAAAATCAAAAGAAATTCAAAACAGTGATTACTTTAAAAGTTATTACCAAATGTAGTAAATTTAAGCGAATTTCACTCGATCCTGGTTTAATTGCCTTAAAAAACAATTAGTATTCTATAAATAATGAGAAAATTAAAACTCTTATTTTCCTTATGTGTATGTAGCATTATTACTTAAATGTAATATACAAAGAGGATGATATTCTGCTAACTATTAAAAATCTTTTCGAAACCATACATTATTCATAAATAGAAATGATACAAAAGTGATAGAGACATCAACAGAAAAAGTCTAAAATGACAAATTCAAAATTCCTGAAAATCAATCAATCCAAACCAATTCATAATTTTAATTAGTTACAAAATCGAGTTTAAGTATCACTATGTTTCATTTTTCGTTGAACACTATAAGAATTAATTTTCATTTATCATAAAATAAACAGCTGTTTTTAATATTCCTTAAATATTTTGAGTACCAAACGTTGTTTAAAATATTTGTTACTGAATTAAATTTTGAGGAACAGAGAAATTTCTAGCAAAGTTATTCATCTTTTTAATTAAATAAAATTTTAATAATCTTTTTCAACGAAGCAAATGCGAAAACGTGCATGCAATACATACTTTAATCACTTATTTTTTTCATTAAAAACAAATATTAATGTTGACAGTTTAACAATTTAAGTACTCATTTAATTATCTGAATACAAAAATATTTTTCTGTTAATTTTTATATAGGCATATTATGAAGACAAAATTATTAAATCTGGGTTAGGAAGTCATGGAAAAATGATATCGACCTATATAAACATACATAAGACAACTTAATAATTTTTTAATAAAATATTTAAAAAAATACAGGAAATATACTTTTTATGCAGTTTTAAAGAAAGAAAATTTTTTAATATAATTTTCCTGTATGATAGTTATTAAATAATTCCTTTAAAACTAGCTAATTTATATTTTATCTTTCTTGATTTCATATTTATTGTTTAGGAAAATTAAATTGATCATTAAGGAATTTTTCATGAATTTAAAGGAAAGAAAATAATTTATATTTTAATTGGTAATTTATCCATTTAACTTCCCGTTTTACTCATGAATAATTCCATCGATCAATTCCATCAGAAATAATTAGTCATTAAAGTTTCCATTTTGTGACAAATGATGCAATTTAGTAACCACACAGCTTAAAATATTTCATTAACAAAATGTTTTACATAAAGTAAGGCAAAGATGTTTATATTAAAGTCTATCATTTAGCTAAATATTTCTATTCTGCTGAAAATGGTCGATGCGATAATACGTAAGCATAAACTTTTCTTATTTTATGCATTAGAGTGTGTTTTTATTTACATACCTTTCAAATTACATACCGAAGAGAAGATTATAATCAGACATAAGATTATTAAGTCGAGATGTTTTATATGACATTTTCAGATCCAATATGTTTAAAATTGTGACCCCATTTCATATATTAATACACATAAAATATATATGTAAGCCATGAAAAAAGTTATATTATTTATAATATCCCAGAAGTCTAATGAGATTCTGTCAGATTTATATTATCTTTTTTACCATACAAGCATAATCTTATCTGTATATAAAATACTCCAAAGAAACTGAAAAAAAATGTATCTTGAAATTTCAGCATCCTTTTTATTTTCTTTGAATGTGATTACCTTCTCTTTCAATTCAAGAACTTCTCTCCATAAGGAACTTGATCATATGAGTTATTTTACCTCCTGAAAGAATTTTGCTATGGATTGTGTAAGCTCTTCGATAAAAATGTCCCTTTTTTTCCTTTAATCTCAGGGGAAGGAATAAGTTTCGAATACCCAATATTTTAAGTAAATTAACCGAAGCCAAATCTCAGCAGCATACTGTTTGCAACAAAAACAGAGCACGTATGAAGTACTTATGTATCCAAATCCTCTTATCTTTGGTTGCTTAAGAATAAGAAGCCTAGCAGTAGCTGTAAATCGAGCGCATTAAAAGAGTCTTCATTTAAAAACGATGAAGAATGTGCGTTGCAACACACACACAAAAAAAAATAATAATAACAAGAAGAAGAAGTAAAATGCAGAAAGCAAATTTTGAAATAATAATAAAAGAAAAAAAAAACTAATGGGTATTAATGCTCTAGGCTGGTTTGTTTTAAATGCTAATGCTTCTCCCGTGTCTCATCCCCATCATCATAGTATACGCCTACTGGAGTAAGGTTGGAAAATCTGCACGCATCCCAGAATCCATTTGGATTTAAGAAAAGCTGGGGTGGAGCAGAGGACGAAGATTCAGAGCGCAAAAGAGGATTTAAGGATCATTCTCTTTCTGGATGGGTGGGAAGAGAGGGGAGGGATGTTCTCGTCTGACTTTCGCTGCGGATAGGTCAGAAGGTCGTTAATGGAGTTGCGCGGCTATTAGCAGTCGACAGTCGGATAGGAATTAGGGAAGGCAGGTATTTTTCTTGAGAGGATTACGATCGCCGGAAACGGGTGTTTTGAGGGGATGATTATAAATTTATCGAATATCATTCGACAAGCAGTAGCGATATGAAACGATCCGATCTCACAAGAATGATTGGTTTCATTCTGTTTAACGTCAGGTTTAAATAAATAAGCCAAAAACGGTATTGTTGAATTGAGCTATAACAATTATAAAGAAAATTCAAATTTTTATAACATTCCTAATATTTCGTAGTATATTCTTAAGCACAGTCTCCTCTTTTGAAGTATCACTATCATACGCTGAACTTATATGGCAATTACATATTTATTATACGTAATAGCCATGCAATATTATATTATATTACAATATTAGATACATATTTTAGGCAATTTATGAAATTTCAAATAGCTTAAATATATGATAGAATGACATTGCAGACGCAACAATTTGTTTATTTTTTTTCTTGTGCGATGAATTTTTATTTAATTGAAAAATTAAAATTTTATACAAAGTTGCCTTTAACTTATTTCTATGTAAAGATTTAATTAACTCCAATTTAGTAATAATGACTCATAGTTTAATTAAAGTGGAAGTATATGTTCATTAATAAATCTGTAATATCTATCAGTGAATTCTTAAGACATTGTTTTGTCTCTAATAAAACAACGAAAGATACTATTAACTTTATAAAGTTATAGCTTCATTGTCATTTAATATTTTCTAGTTACCAATTTATAGTAAATTTCACTTTAATTAAGATTTTAGTTAAAATAAATATAAATGCAAATATCTGTGCATGATTATATAAGTGGAAAAAAAAAGTTCATTTTTAACGAAGTTGAAACTTTTTTAGTTGAAGTTTGTTTTAGTTAAAAATGAAAGCACTTTTTAAAGTTTGAAGGAACACGCTTTATTAAAATACACAAGAATTAGCGTATTAAGTTAATAATAATAGCCTAGTTACAACTTTTTATTGTAATTAATTTATTTCAATTCATGTATGAAAAGAAATAAAAACCGGAGTTAAAAATAAGGCTTACTAATAAAATTTGGGTCATGAAATATTTCCAACTGTGAAAAAAATAAAAAAATGCAATATGCACACATTCCCTTTAGGATTTTTAAATACAAACGAAGTGTTTCATGTTTTACTTGTTGTTCTCGTTGTCGCGGGAATGCTACTTTTAAGCTCCAATAGCTGCAACGTTTCTTCGCAGCGAGCATTAATGGATTTCACAAAATCTCCCCGCCATTACTATTATTATTATTATTTCCTCTCTTCCTTTCAGTTCTTTTTATCTTCCCTCTTCTCATCTTTTCACTTCGCTTTTCTTTTCGTCTGCTTAAGCTTTACTCCATAATATTATGTTTGCAGACGACATTAGTTATATCCCTGTTTGTTTTCGAAACTCACTTTCTGTAGAGAGTACTTCCTCTTTGTTGACTCCGATTCTGATTGGATACCCTCTTAATAATAGCTCGTCAATCTACAGGGTTTGATACGACGTATGTAAGCGG